>VSMD01067625.1:0-84754 GCA_008750895.1 Mirza zaza
ATCCAATGACCCTCTACAAAAAAGACACCTGCACTCGAATGTTTATAGCAGCACAATTCATAATCGCAAGGCTGTGGAAACAGCCCAAGTGCCCATCAATCCAAGAATGGATTAATAAAATGTGGTATATGTATACCATGGAGTACTATTCAGCTCTAAGAAACAATAGTGATATAGCACATCTTATATTTTCCTGGTTAGAGCTGGAACCCATACTACTAAGTGAAGTATCCCAAGAATGGAAAAACAAGCACCACATATATTAACCAGCAAACTGGTATTAACTGAGCAGCACCTAAGTGGACACAAAGGTACTACAGTAATAGGGTATTGGGCAGGGCGGAGGGGGGCGGGGGGCGGGTATGTACATACATAATGAGTGAGATGTGCACCATCTGGGGGATGGTCATGCGGGAAACTCAGAGTTGTGGGGGGAGAGGGGAAAAGGGCATTTATTGAAACCTTAAAATCTGTACCCCCATAATATGCTGAAATAAAAAAATATATAAAATATTAATAAAAGCCATTACCTTATTAGACTTGAACCATATTAAAGCAGTCATATAAAAGCTTTAATAATATCCAAAACAAAGCTAATTTTTCAGATTTTTCAGTTTTGTGCACTATTGACTAAAAATAGCATAAAAGTTTTGTTCAAATTATTTTGATCAGTAAGTGAAGTTTTAAATTTGTTTAATTCTTCATACATATCCCCAACAGATTTCAAATTTGATGATTCTCAATCATATCAACTGTTTATTCTTGAAGCTAACCCTGGATAATTCCATAATCCAAACTGTAAAATTTTTATGGAAGTTGAAGAAGATGGTCATTCTCTGTACAGGTAAAAAGAGATATATCCCTGTGTGACAAGGCATTTACAGCTTCAGTGACTCAGTGTGCCCTTTTCTTTTCTTTACAGTCACACCTGGATTGATATGGTGGCAATTCTGACTCGTCTGCTATCAAAATAATCTGTCATATTCTAGGACCAAAGATAAAATTTAAGAAGCCTGACCTTTAATAAGGGACCAAAAATGAAATAGAAAACCCAGGTAACATATTTACAAAAACTCTTCTGTATGGATTTTTAAATGCTCTGGTTCTGTGTAGATGTTTTATTTCTGTTGATTTTTTTTATTTTTGTAAAGTAAGATATCCATAGCACACTGTTGTGCAAGCATCGTCACTATCCATCTTCAAAATTTTTCATCATTCCACACTGAAACTGTACATCCATTAAACAATAAATCTGCATTATCCAAACCCCTTAACCACTGTTACACTTCTATCTCTATGAATATGACTATTCCAAGTGCTTCATAAAAGAGAGATCATAACATAATTTTCTTCTATGTCTGGTTTCATTCATAGCTCAGCATGTCTTCAATGTTCATCCATGTTGTGGCATGTATCATAATTTATTCAATTTAAAGCTGACTAATATTTCATTGTAGGTAATATCACCATTTGTTTATTAATCCATTAGTTGATGGACACTTGAGTTGTTTCTACCTTCTGACTATTGCTAATAATGCTGCTATAAACATCGGTGTACAAATAATTATTCTTGTCTCTTATTTCTATTATTTTCTTCGTTTGTTCAAAATAACATTTTGATATGTGAACTTATTGTCCCTTATTACAAAATGTGAAATTGTGTTCTGGGAAATCAAGTTGCACATTAAATTCATGAACCTGAACTTATGCCCTATTAGAAAGAATATTTCAGTTTCTGTGGAAGTAGAGGTTATGAAATTTGTTAGGTATAAGATCTACAGAACTTTAAGGAAAATGTCAACTTCTATTTCTGCCTGTGGGTTAATTACACTGATCTCTTCCATTTTTTGTAATACATAAAATTTTATTTGTCAATTATCCTCTATAATGTTGGGAAAAATTACAAAGAATCTAAAATAGGTGATTAACATGTGGTCTTGTAGCCTGAACACAAGACGTGAAGGGTTAGAAAAGCTGCTGGTTCTCTGAGGCTTGCTTTGGGACAGGGGAGATGGGAAGTGAGAGAAGTGTGGAAGGACATTGCTGGTGGGAGGATCAGCATTGAGAAAGTGAGAGCAGCAGCAGCAGCAACAGCAATGGTAGTGCATAGGCATTGAGAATAGAGGAAAGGAATAGCTTATCACCATCTACTTTCCCCAGGAAGTTTTAAGGTCTTTAACTACAATGAATGAAACTAGAAACACCACAGTATGCACCTTTACAAAAAGGTGCCCAAGATTAAATTTAGTTTTACTGTTACATTTCAAAGAAAGAAAAGAGGTATGGAGAGAGACAGTGAATTTCCACACAGTAACGTGAGTGGGAATGGAAAGGACAATCTCCTTAACTGTGCACCATTATGACTAATCCATCCATCCCAGAGGGAATGCTTCTTTGGATAATTACACAGGAGTGTAGACTTCGGGAAAATTCATGTAATGTTAATTGTGAAAATGTGGCACTAAAATTACATGGGGAAACAAATAATACTAAATAATTTCTGCAATGTATTTAGTGTTTATTATTTGCCTGAAAATTTTCTGTGAGCTTTGTTTGCATTATAGTATTTAATTCTTAAAACCACCCTCTATGTTACCTGTTATTCTAATTCTGATTATAGAGATGATGTTGAGTTATTTATCCAAGGACACACACTTGGTATATATAAATTCTGAAGCTCAAATTACAAACCAGAACTTAGAGCTTGTGCTCTCCAAAACTATACTATTGCGGGTATACCAGCTGACCCTTGAAAAATTACAAAGCAGAACAATGCAAAATAGGCAATCCACCTTCTCAGATTGTTGCTATCTTTATTTGTCAGGAAAGTCCATTCAACCACACGCAGGTTTAAAACCTGTGTGAGGTAGTATTTTTACATTATTGCGATGATATTTACTTGGAAAAATGTGATATTTCTTTAAAATTTATCTTGTTTGGAAAACAATCAGATGAACTGATCATATGTTTATTAGCACCTGAAATCACTCCTGCATCATATCTATGATCAATGCTCAATTATTGAAAACAGCTATTGTTTATATAGGAAACAGTTTTTTCTCTAAGGAGAGTTAATGGAAACATTTAGGTATGGATTGTGATCATACGTTTCAATTACTCAAAAGTCACATAGTATGAAAGTGATTTACTTTTATCTTATGTTGCTGAATTTGTCATAGTATAGATGTACTTGATTTATGTTATTTAAATTGTCATGTGGGATACTTACCTTGAATTAATATTTTTTGAGAATTTCTTAATGATTTATTTGTTCTTATTTAATCTGTTAAGAGATTTGAATTGTCTTACAGATGTTTGAATCAGAAATATTTCTTTTTTCATAAAACACAATATTGATGAAGTATAGAAAGTTTGTATCATTCAGATGGATTGATAATTTTTGATAGTTTAGAGTAATAATAATGCTGCTAGGACATTTTTTAATAGTGAAATATTGCCTGAGCACTTACAGTGTTACACTCAGGTAAGTCTTATGAGTACTCAAGGGGTGAGCAAGAGAGATCCTCCTGCTGGAATTTATCTCTTGAGTGCTTAGCTCCTGTGAATTGTGAGTATTTATTTTCGATTATAAATATAGATATAGTTTCATAATTGTCAGTGAGGACATATAATTATGTATATATGCAATGAAATATCAGAAGCCCCAAAGATAGAACTCATTCTTTAGACAACTGATCTGTCCTATTGATCCATCCCAAAGTCTATTTGGATTTTTTTTTACTCATAAATATAACGATTTCTAGAAGCAAGGGATGGTCCTAATACTCCTGCCTTCCAGACCACCACCTGATTGACAGCTTCAGGAATCTGAAAATTCTCTATTCTCTACTCTTTCAGACTACCTACTAAAATGCTTGCCCATGTTAAAGTATATTTCATGTAGCTTGTGGACTTTGCTGGTTTCTATTTGCCTTTTCTCAGTTATCTCTTATTTTCTTTCTGTCCACACTATTGTTCTCCCTCTCACGCTTGAGTCTAACTTGGCTCACCTAGAAGCACAAAGGATAGGATCATCTCCTGACCTTCACAAATGATCATCAACAAAAGTGGACACTAGAATGGAGCATATTTAAAATAAGTATGTCAACCCAAATTGCACGTTATAAATAAAATTGGCCCTGGTTCACATCTGAAACCCCCAGAAGTTTATTTACTTTGCTCAAAGTAGAATGAATGTAATGTATTCAGCATGAACTCAGAAAGCCAAGAATTAATTGGCAAAATCATCCATTTATTAATTATTTTAATAATAAAATAATATCTAGCACTTGCTAAATCAGACTGATTAATATAAACATGGTCTAGCATCAAAAATGACATCATATAATTTAAGATAAACGTATCAATGATAAGAATGCACAAACTTTATTTAGAAAAATCATTACATTTCCATTAAGGAATATAAGGCCGGAGATGATTTTCCCAGGTTCACTAACATTAAAATCAACCGGTATTTCCAGATTTTGAGAATTCGTTCTACTATACCATGACTTTTCCCAAAATCTTTATTTTTGACATTCTGCATTGATCATGGTGAAAACATAATAAATTCCAAACAAATTTGAAAAGTGTGGAAAATATCTGCACAGTGCTCATCCACTTTGAGTTGTATTATCAATTTTGTTTCTTTAATAGCCTAGATTGCAATAAATGACAACTCTGTGTGTGCGTGTGTGTGTGTGTGTGTGTGTCTGTGTGTGTCTGTGTTTCGAAACCAAACGTTGCCTTTATTAGCATTTCATGGCTGGTTAGAACTTGATACAACTATCTTGATTCACTTGCTCTCTCATTTACTTTGAAATTCACTTTAATTAAAGTATAGTAAGTATTCACTGAATACTCACAATGCGCCTCGTTTTCTTCATTGCTGTGAGTTATTCCTAGGTGATACAAGCTATTTGAGATGACAGTAAAGTATTTCAGAAAGACAAATATGTGAACATTAGCCTATAATTTTATGTTCTCTGTACTGGGTATTACTTTATATCTGTATATAAGTAAAGCCAAAACATATGAGATTGTTTTCGTGGTAGATTTTAGAAAGCCAAGAAATGTTCCATAAGAAACATATCAAACATGCAGTCTTTGAGACATACTCTGGAGAAAGCAGCTATCTTGATTTCAGTAGATCATCTAACAGATAGATCTGTTCCTATATACCTTCCAGTTACAATGCTGAAGTCTCATGATTGTAGCTGAAGCAAGAAATTTGTGAAAATGAAGAGGGTAGTTGTGGAAGGACATGCCACACACTTATTTTTAATTAGCTGCTCTGTGTAAGGCCTGTGGGAAAAAAAGTGTTGACTAAAGCATTGCATTCTTGACATGGAGCTATGATCCTCTCAAATTCATCATTGGCCCTTTTGTTTGCAGGCTCTGACACCTGACTTAAATACCTTCAGAAGAACATGGAAAAGAGGAACAATGTGACTGAATCCGTCCTCCTGGGGCTCACACAGAACCCTGAGGGGTGGAAGTTCTGTTTGATGTGTTCTTACTCATCTACATCGTGACAGTACTGGGCAACCTGCTCATCCTAGTGACCATCGCAGCCAGCCAGTCCCTGGGATCCCCCATGTACTTTTTTCTGGCTTATTTATCATTTATAGATACTGTCTATCCAACTGCCATTGCTCCCAAAATGATAACAGACTTGCTTTCAGAGAGAAAGGCCATTTCCTATCAGGCTTGCATGACTCAAGTTTTTATGGATCATTTATTTGCTGGTGCTGAAGTCATTCTTTTGGTGGTGATGGCCTATGACCGTTACGTGGCCATCTGAAAACCTCTTCATTATTTGATCATCATGAATCGATTGGTGTGTGTTCTCCTGCTGTTGCTGGCATGGATTGGTGGCTTTCTTCATTCATTAGTTCAATTTATTTTTATTTATCAGCTCCCTTTCTGAGGCCCCAATGTCATTGACAACTTTGGTTGTGATATGTATCCTTTGTTGGAACTTGCTTGCACCGATACCTACTTCATTGGGCTTTCCATGATAGCTAACGGAGGAGCCATTTGTACTGTCACTTTCTTCATTCTCCTCCTTTCCTATGGGGTCATATTACACTCTCTGAAGGCTCAGAGTCTGGAAGGGAAACACAAAGCATTGTACACCTGTGTGTCCCACATCACTGTGGTCATTTTATTCTTTGTCCCTTGTATCTTCTTATATGCAAGGCCCAATTCTACCCTTCCCATTGATAAATTCATGACTGTGTTTTTAACTTTCATAACTCCCATGCTGAACCCCCTAATCTACACCCTGAGGAATGCAGAAATGAAAAACACTATGAGGCAACTGTGGAGGAAAAAAGTGACCTTAGTTGGATGAGGGCTGTATCTCTAATGGCAGAACTTGACATTCATTGTTTCACAGAAGGAAGAAATACTTTCACTATCAGTTATAGTACTCTTATCATTTATTTTGATTAGTTATCCTATATATTCTTAAACTTCCATTTCAATTAATATTTATTGAAATGGAATACGCTATACCCCTTAGAAATGTAGAGAATTGCTTAGGTTTAATTAATCCCTTATACTGTTTATGTAATCATACCGTTTTAAGATTCTTTGGTGGACAACAATTTTTACTTTAATTTCAAGTTCTTATTGTTTAAAAATATATATATAAATTTTCCTTTTTCCTCGCAAAGAGCTGTAGTCTTAATGAATGGCACTGAAGACACTGACAAGCCACAGGATGGAACCAACAGAGTAAATACTCTGTCATCCTTTTCTTCCCTACTTGATGGCTAGCATTCACCTTTTGGCCAGAGGTAAGGCAGCTGGTTGAAATTGGCCTCGAAAAATAGCCACCCAAGGTGGAAAAGAGTTTGAAGAGCACAGTAGTAAGTATACAGAGTTTACTTTCCAACCTTTTATTAAATTGTTTTCTAAGTAATATTGTGAACACTCCCTTTTGGAAATACCTGGATAATGTAAAACAGATGAAATAAGTAGAGTCTTCCAAATTATTTATTTACTTACTCAATATTTATTGAATACATTTGTGAGCCACACACTGAACCAAGTACTGCACATAAAAAGGTGAAAAAGACCGATAAAGCCCTGTTCTCTACACCTATTTAAAGAGCACTTACCAATCGATGAACAAGGTAGATTTTTCCATCTGTTTACATCTTCTACAATTTCTTTTTTAAGTGTTTCATAGTTTTCCTCGTATAAGTCTTTCGTATCTTTCATTAAATATATTCTTAGTCTCTGGGAGGCCGAGGTGGGCGGATCGTTTGAGCTCAGGATTTTGAGACCAGCCTGAGCAAAAGCGAGACCCCATCTCTACTATAAATAGAAAGAAATTAATTGGCCAACTAATATATATAGAAAAAACTAGCCAGGCATGGTGGTGCATGCCTGTAGTCCCAGCTACTTGGGAGGCTGAGGCAGCAGGATTGCTTGAGCCCAGGAGTTTGAGGTTGCTGTGAGCTAGGCTGATGCCACGGCACTCACTCTAGCCTGGGCAACAAAGTGAGACTCTGTCTCAAAAAAAAATAAAATAAAAATAAAATAAAATAAAATATATATATATATTCTTAGATATTTAATTTTCTTAGTGTTTTTGATTTGATTTTTGGCTTGACTTTTATTGGCACATTTGAATGCCTCTGATTTGTGTACATTTGTTTTGTAACCTGAGACTTTATCGAATTCATTTATCAAATCTAGGAGTATCTTGGACAAATCCATTGTGTTTTCTAGATATAATATCATATCATCAGGGAGAAGTGAAAGTTTGATCTCCTCTGCCCCCAGTTGGATGCCCTCAATACCCTTCTCTTGCCAGATTGCTATAACTAGGACTTCAAGCACTATGTTGAATAAAAGGGAAGATAGTGGGCATCCTTGTCTAGTTCTGGTTCGAAGTGGGAATGGTTTCAATCTTTTCCCATTTAGTATGATATTGGCCATGGGTTTGTCATATATGGACTTGATAATTTTAGGGTATGAAGTGCCTATGCCTATGAATATCATTAAAATGTCAATATTACCTACAGTGATCTAAAGAATAAATGCATTCCCCATTAAAGTACTATCATCATACTTTACAGATCTAGAAAAAATAATTCTTCACTTTGTATGGAACCTGAAAAGACCTTGTATAGCCAAAACAATCTTAAGTAAAACGAACAAACAGGGAGGCATCAGTCTTCCAGACTTCAAGCTGTACTATAAATCCATGATAATTAAATCAGCCTGGAACTGTGGCACAAGAACAGAGGCATTGATCTTTGGAATAGGACTGAGATTCCAGAGATGAAACCATCTGCATATGGTAATCTAATCTTTGATAAAGTAGAGATAATATTTTTGTGATGAATTAGTACCCACCCATGCCTTCCTCACCAATGGCAAAACATTTTTTCACATAAATTAATAAGGCAATTCTAAAATGTACATGGACGTGTGCCTGTGTTGAATACCAACCTTTAGTAATTAGAAAATGTGAGACTTATAGAGATGGAAGACTACAACCACTAGATATCAGAACATTTCTTAAAGCTCGGTTTGTAAAAATTTTGGTAAGGGCTGAGTAATGAAGAATTCTAACAAACAGAGGAACTGTCCCAGAAATTAAGGCATCTATCTTTGAAAACTTTGTATGAATTTTGTACTTTAATAAATGATGAAAATGGAATTTTAATCAGTAGGATGAGTAGAATTTTGGATAAATTCTGTAAGGGCAGATTCCTAAGCCCCTACCTGTTGTTTCTTCTCCTTCACAGTGGATCTCTCCATCCATTTCTCTTTTCTGATGTAAACTTTAAAATAATTCAGACTATTTTTATCATAATGGTGCAAAAAATAATATTTCTTATATTCTCTTCCCTACTGTATCTTTTTTAGCATTACTTCTATTTTCGATATGTTTTTCTTTTTGTATGTCAGAATATTATGGGAGTACAAAAGTTTTGATTACATTAATTGCTTTTGTACCATTTGAGTCAATGTTATGTGTGCCATCCACCAGATAGTGTGCATTGTGCTCAAAATGTGTGAATTTACCCATCCCTTCCACCTTCCTCCAACCGGCTTTGTTTCTGATGAATGTTATTTCAATATGTGCAGATTACTGTTAATAAATTAGTACCAATTTAATAGTGAGCAAATGTGATGTTTGATTTTTCCATTCTTGTGATACTTCACTTAGAAGAATGGACTGTAGTTCCATCCAGGTTGACACAAGTAGTATTACTTCCTCATTTTTTATAGCTGAGTAGTACTCCATGGTATACTTATATCACACTTTATTAATCTACTCATGTATTAATGGGCACTAGGGTTATTTCCACATCTTTGCAATTGTGAATTGTGCTGCTATAAGCATACAAGTACAGACTTTTAACAGAAAACAATAATAAGCCAAGGAAGACAAAGAATGAAGTAGAAGATGGTAACTATGCCTTGAAATGAGAACCAGGGTCCCAGAATGACTTTCTGAAGTCTTGTTACTGAGTGATATTTATAAAATATCACCCTGACAAGGACTGTGGAAAATATAAGGTGATTCTTCTGTGTCAGGATACACATATAACATTTCAATTAAAAGAAAATAACAATTTTGTCTTAATACAACAGACAATTGAAGGGTCTTAACTCACTTCAATTTTGCATTTTTGTGGTTAATGTAAATAGACATAAATATATAAGATGAATATATATTTCATGGGTCTTAACTCACTTCAATTTTGCATTTTTGTGGTTAATGTAAATAGACATAAATATATAAGATGAAATATTTAATTCAATTTTGCATTTTGTGGTTAATGTAAATAGACATAAATATATAAGATGAAATATTTAAAGACTGTCTAAAGCTACAAATTGTTTGATGTGGTTCCTGGGCCTGATGAGCTAAGTTCAAATTGTCCTTCAGGTTTCAGTCTCAATGCTACTTTTGTCTTACACTGACATGATCTATATTCTTTTCAAATAAAATAAATAGAGAAAAAAATATGTTAATATTTTCTATGATGCTTTTAGTTTTACAGTCTTAGATTCGCAAGGTCAGTTTCTGTAGGAAAAAAATAAAGTTTTGATTAACCTATGAATCTTTGCATACTTATACATAAAATGTTATCCTTTAATAAGAACTCATTGCTACCCTAGTCCCAAAACAATGAATGCTGTCCTTATGAATTCATACTGTCTTATCCCAGAACTCAGCTCTTTTATTTAGTGATTACAATTGCCCTAATTCTGCAAAGACTCACTACATATTCCATCACAGTATACACAGTGTCCTATTCCTGAACATGAACGAAAATGAAAGCATCTTCAAAAAGAAACCCAGGAGAACTTTAAAAAGAAAGAAAACTCTCCAATTCATCAGAGATATAAAAGTTTTTCAAACACTAGCACAAGTGAATACACATAAAATTGTGTTTGGAAAATCATACTCATGAGAAATTTCCAAACCCTAGGGAGAAGCTGAGAAACAATTCTACAGGCTCATGACCTCTCAGGGAAACATCTTTAAATTGCAATGGGAAACCAAGGATGAAACTTCTGTTTATTTGTTTTTCCATAAACCATGTAGAAGATAGCACTTGGTAATCAGTGGGGTACATTCTCTACCTATTCCACCAGGGATGCTCTTCTTGCCCGTATTAGATGTAGAGGAAGATTTGGAAAAATCCTCCATGTTATAGCCAGCCCCTGAATGGACTTTTCTCCAAGGAGAATCAAGATAACCATCACCAGAATTTTCAATGAACTGATAAATGGTGAGTTTATAATTCACATTTTTGCATTTTCAGAGAAGATTTCAAACTGTGATGTAGTGCTTCAAAGTGTGGGTTTTGTGGTCCCCCTATAAAGTTTAACGCAATGCATATGCTTATCACTTAAGAACTGTGCACACTTGGACTAGTTACATGACCTTTCTGGGTCTTAGACTGCTCACACTTAAGGAGGATAATGACATTACCAAGCTGAAAGAATGTGGAAACAATAAAATAATACATGTGAAGTCCATAGGACAGCACTCTATACATAATGGGTCCAATGAACAGCAGCTGTTAGAATGCAAACTCCTCTTTGCTTAATGGGAGAGAGAGGTATAATCACATAATTACTTCAAGTCTAATGAAGTTAGACCTACCTTCAGCATATCATGTTCAAGTTAAATCTGAATAACTTAGAAAAACAACAAGAGCATATTTTTTCCTTATTCTCCAATAGCATTTCATTTATTCTTTCTAAAATATTTTCATTTACCATTTATCCTCCATTGCTCTCCCCATCCTAATGTTTTAGATTATAGAGCAGAATTTTCTGAAACTGTTTAAAGATGAACGTGGTAAATTCAAGTGCTGCCATTTATAGAGTTATTGATATAGAATACAGCAGAGGGGCTCCAGTTCCATCGGGGTTAGTAAAAAAGATTTAGTTCACTATTATTTTTTATGTCTGGAGAATACTGCATTTTATACATATACCACATTTTATTAATCCACTCAGATATTGATGGACATTTGGGTTTTTCTACATATTTAAGACTGTGAATTGTGAAGATATAAACATTCAAGTGCAAGTGTCCTGTAAACAAAACATTTGTACCCCCATATTACTCTGAAATTCATAAAAAGGGAATATAGCATTTGCTCTTTCCACGATGACATCCTAACAAATTGCACAGGGAAGGGCACTAAGAGTACGAAATCATGACTCTCATCAGAGAGTGGAGTCTTCCGATTTTAAATATGTCCACTTTATTTTCCCTGTGCACCATATGATATTAATTTCTAATATCCTGATTTAGATAAACTTCTTCCTATCACTGAATATTTTAGTTATATCTCAGGTTTCACTATTATAAATGACACGGCACCATCTTTCATTATAAAACTTCCTTATCTCATTTCACAATCAGAATAAACTTTTAGAGTTGGAATTACTTGTATAAAAAACACAAACATGTTTATGATTCTGAAATTATTTGCTAATATTGTTTTCAAAAGCATTAAATGGATAAAGCAGTTTCATTGCCATTTTATAATGAATATAATTGAACAATAACATGACATAAAAAACAGATTATATTCTTATGACTGATTTAATTTTCCAAACCACTTTATGACTTTAGGGAAGTGCTGCTTAAAAATAGTGCCGACATCAATAATGGATTTCTACTTTCCAAAACACATTAATAATAACCATCTGTTTTACTTTCACGGGTCAGGCAGCTTGAACAAGTGTGACTATATATTTTATAGTACAAGAGGCTAAGGCATGGTGGTTTGTTAAATGACACATGGCTAGTGCATGATGAAGCTGGGATTGCTAGTGTTTTACTAGCACAAATTGAGCAATTGCTTCTGTTATCAATCCACTTTCAATTGGGAGTAATTTAAGATTAACAGAAAAGTTGCTAGGATGCCTTGTAGACTTCCTGTGTACTACTCAGGTATGTTCCTTTACTATTATCATCTTACATTACCATGTGTATGTTTGACAAGGCTATTAAATGAACTTTGATATATTGCTGTTAACTAAATATCATATTGGATTCACATTGTACTAATTTCTCAATTTGTGCCATTGTTCTGTTCCAGTATTCACGTTGGGACAACTTAGTGCCTTTTGAACAATTACCTTGTAAAGGATTTAAAATCATAAATCTTGTGATCATAAACCATGAGGAAACTATAGTCTCCATTTTCAAAGTTTTAACACTAACTTAAATATCCCTTTCATCTGAAAAAAGAAGGGGCCGTTTATATCTAATGAAGATTTTAATTCTAAAATAGTATTGCTCTTAGAAAACCATGGATACAAGAAATGTACAGATTAAGAATTATGTAATTATTTGATTAAGAGTGAGCTTGTCTTCCTTTTCACCATATAGCCAAATAAGTTTGTTTATTTTTTATTTCAGCATAATACACAGGTAAATTTTTAGATTGCATATATTGTTTTTGTTTCACCCAAGTCAGAGCTTCAAGCATGTCCATTCCCCAGACTATGTGCTCCACAGTCATTAGGTTTTGTTCAATGAAGCCATCTGAAATACAAGTGGATGATAGTGGGTCTGAGATCCACAATAATCTATTCAGGAATTACTAAGGATGTTTAAAAGTGGTATACATATTGAAAATATCATTTCGGTACTGACACTGACCAACATATATTACATTTGTAACTAAAGCAAAGGATGAGTGAGAATCATGTTGGCCATGGTAAACTAGGAATTCAGACTGAAGATGTTATAACTTCTTTCTGTTTCAGTGACTCTGGGAGCTTGTTCTCACCACTCATCATGACCTTCCATGATTGTTACTGCATCAGTGTTTTTGCGTGTGTTGCCTTATCTGATTCTCACAAGAACTCTATCAACAGACATTCTTTTCTTATGCCCACTTAGATATGTGGCAGCTGAGGCTTTGAGAATTGAAGAATTTTCACTAGTACGTCTACCGCAGTAGAAGATCCTGGATTTGAACCTAGGTCTATGTGAGTCAGGACTTGATGTTCTTATACATTTAACTTAGTTGTTCCTGGTTTGGTCCAAGGCTAAGCTGTGCACTGCTGGGACATATATTGACATTTTTGCTTTGTAACAAGTGGGTGTTGATGATCCCATGACCTTATAGGGTTTGGTTGAACTCTTGTATCCTTGGCAACAATTTATAAATGGACATGGGGTTCATCGTACAGACACCAGTAGGAATGACCCTGGAAACCTAATGAAAATAGTTATTTTAAAGTGAGCCAAAGGATAGATATTAACATACCTAACTGTGAATTTGTTGGTTTTATTAACACTTGATTCTTTCTGTTAACTCTGAGTGGCATTGATAAAAGTTCAGCTTATTTGTAAGCCTCACAATAAATCCCACTTTTCTTTTAGTCACCTATTTTTTAACAAACATATATATGTCTACATATACAACTGTTAACATATACAGACATATAAGTGCTATTTGACTGATACATTTAGTTACACATATAGATGAGAATACAGTCATCCTATGAAGCTGTGTCTACCTTTGGAAAATGAAGGCAATGGCTGGATAATTGTCTGGATGACTCGTTCCGAAGCTTTCTGTGGGTAATGTGCATGGCTTTCTAACTGAGTTACTGGTAACTACAATGTATAAGGGCACTTTATGATAAGCAACATTTTCCTATTTTTAAATTTGACCTGCAATATAATCCTGGGAGATGAGCAGGTAAATTATTAATATATATACACACCTCTCTGCTTTACAATAATATCAAATAAATTTGAAACATTTAGTAGTTATACCTCTTCAGACTAGACCACATTGGGTAAATATTAGGCAAATAATTAAAAAGACTTCAAGACTCTGTCTTATAAGCACTTATTTCACTTCCTTGCTTTTGTGTATATGTACATGTAAGTGCTTATAGAAAGGTCACCCTTGCTCTGAAGTTCTTGCTGAAAAAGAAAACCCCACTCCTCTCCCTATTGATCCAGTAGGTGCTGGAGTCAGAGGTTCTGTGTCCAAACCCCATATCAAGCATATGCTGTTTGCTTGAAGTTAGCCTCTTCAAGCATAAGATTCTCATCAATCAAACAGGGGCAATAGGACCGTCACAGACTGCGTTCTAGGCAATGGGTCCAGAGCCCCACCATACTTCACTTAGTCACCATGATGACACTCTGGTAGTGGCATTATTATTTTTATAATCTTCTAATTTTAAAATGACAGGTTTAAAATAAACTCAAGACTTAGTGCATACTATTTATGTATTAAGTTTACAGCTAGGATTATTCCATAGATCATTCCCTTTCATAAAGAATGAATAGGCTGGGCGTGGTGGCTAATGCCTGTAATTGTAGCACTTTGGAAGGCTGAGGCGGGACGATCGCTCAAGGACAAGAGTTCGAGACCAGCCTGAGCAAGAGAGAAACGCCGTCTCTACTATAAATAGAAAGAAATGAATTGGCCAACTAAAAATATACAGAAAAAATTAGCCAGGCATGGTGGCGCATGCCTGTAGTCCCAGCTCCTCGGGAGGCTGATGCAGCAGGATTGCTTGAGCCCAGGAGGTTGAGGTTGAGGTTGCTGTGAACGAGGCTGACGCCACAGCACTCGAGCCTGGGCAACAGAGTGAAACTGTTTCTCAAAAAAAAAAAAAAAAATGAGTGAATAAATTCATTTAAAGGCCTGATACAGTTTAGACTTTAAATGACATATTTTGAGTAGTAGCCATGATTTTCAAGCAGCCTTTAAACTGCATGTTATTTCTTCTTCTATTTGTAGGTGAATCAGTCTCCTGGTTACGATGTCATGCTGGCCATCCCTTCTCCCATTCCATGCCAGTGGCAGACATCACTAATAATAACAGTCTTCCTTTCCTCATAACTCGGAGGAGCCTTCAAAATGCTTCTAAACAATTCACTACAGGAAGCCACTAGGAAATGATCAAAGCTGATACTTGAGATGAAAAGTATTTCTCTTCTCTACCACATATGGATGACTGTCTTCCCTCATATTGGAACTTAGCCTCTTTTAAGGCATTCAATAATATATCTTCAACCCAAATATGCCTGATCATTCACTAGTACCTTCAACAATTTCTAATTTTGTATTCTCAGTGAAAACAGAAACATGAAGATAATTTTGTATATGGATGAACCAATTAATTGATGATGATAATACTACATATGGAACTGAAGCAAAATTTTCTTTGTCATAACTGCAGATGCTACATCCTGATCACTGTTGGAGGTGTCTCCTTTTCCTTGGAAATCATGCAAAACCAAAGCTTTGTAACTGAGTTCGTCCTCCTGGGGCTTTCACAGAATCCAAACATTCAGAAAATAGTCTTTGTTGTATTTTTGTTTGTGTACATTGCCACCATCGGAGGCAACACACTAATTGTAGTAACCATCCTCAGCAGCCCTACACTACTAGGGTCTCCCATGTACTTCTTCTTGACATTCCTGTCCTTCCTAGATGAATGCTTCTCCTCTGTCTTGACCCCAAAGATGATTGTGGACTCCCTCTATGAGAGGAAAACCATCTCCTTTGAAGGCTGCATGACGCAGCTTTTTGCTGAACACTTCTTTAGTGGGGCAGAGGTGATTGTCCTCACAGCCATGGCCTATGATCGGTACGTGGCCATTTGCAAGCCTTTGCATTACTCTTCCATCATGAACCGGAGGCTCTGTGGCATTCTGATTGGGGCAGCCTGGATAGGGGGCTTCTTGCATTCCATGGTACAAATACTGTTTATTTTCCAGTTGCCCTTTTGTGGTCCCAATGTCATTGATCACTTCTTCTGTGATTTGCATCCATTACTGGAGCTTGCCTGCACCGACACTCACATCTTTGGAATTTTTGTGGTGGCCAACAGTGGGTTTTTCTGCATCATAATCTTCTTTTTCTTGCTTGTCTCCTATGGTGTCATCTTGTTCTCACTCAGAACTCATAGTTCTGAAGGGCGGAGAAAAGCTCTGTCTACCTGTGGATCTCACATTGCTGTTGTGGTTTTGTTCTTTGTCCCTTGCATTTATACATACTCACGACCTCCATCTACTTTCTCCTCTGACAAAATCGTGGCAGTAGTTTATGCCATCCTAACTCCCTTGTTCAATCCTCTGATTTATACTTTCAGGAATAAGGAGGTAAAAAATGCCATGAGGAAAGTATGGAAGGGATTAGTGGTGGTTTCTGATGGAAAATAAAATATTCGACTTTTTTTAATGTCAATATTAAGAGTAAAAACATCAAAAAATTCTCTTGGACAAAAGTTTAAGGGATATACCTGTACAGAGACAGGCAACATATGGTATAAAGAAGTGTTCACGGGGCTAAGAAAATGATGTCATCAGCCTCTGCTTCTCATCGACTCTGTGTTGGCAGCCGAGTATGACATAGGTAAATTAAAATGTGTTGAGTTTTATATTTACTTACAATTTAATAATTAAAAAGAATGACAAGATAAATTACCTCATCAGACTGCTTGCCATTCACTTGATGCATTGAAAACTCTTTTTGGAAGGAAAACAACAGTATTTCATAAATTAGTGACAGAAATTTACCCAAACTATGCCAATTCAAAAGAAGGTTATGTTTGGAACACTGATATTCATCTCTATAAGGAAAAAAACCAGCCAAGACTGAGGTGGAGACAGACCAGACCATTCACAGGACCTCAACTATAAGTGTTTCTGTTTCACATGACTCAGTCATTTAACTTGGGTCCACTACCAACCGCTATAGAATTTGAGTCACTTGGTGAATTTCTTGAGAAACAACATGATTGATCCAGTCATCCTTACAGATGAGTTCCTCTTGGATCAAGTGACCACACTCTATCAACCAGCTATAGGAGAGGAAGAGGGAACAGATTCCACCGGGGAGTTAACAGTGGTTATCTCTTATTCAAGCATAATCTAAAGGAACATTTGAGAGACCAGGTTACTAGCAAATTGGTACCAAAGCTGTAGATGTAGTGAGCTGACATTCCCCTACAGAGGAATAGAAGCCAGAGGCACCAGAGAGCAAAAGGCAGATTACAAAAGAGGATTACTTTTCATTTTATCTTGTGATTGAAATTTTCCTGATTTTGTCTACCCTTTAAAAATAATTCTATTTGGGGCCGGGCGCGGTGGCTCACGCCCGTAATCCTAGCACTCTGGGAGGCCAAGGCGGGCGGATTGCTCGAGGTCAGGAGTTCGAAACCAGCCTGAGCAAGAGCGAGACCCTGTCTCTACTATAAATAGAAAGAAATTAATTGGCCAACTAATATATATAGAAAAAATTAGCTGGGCATGGTGGTACATGCCTGTAGTCCCAGCTACTTGGGAGGCTGAGGCAGGAGGATTGCTTGAATCCAGGAATTTGAGGTTGCTGTGAGCTAGGCTGACGCCACGGCACTCACTCTAGCCTGGGCAACAAAGTGAGAGTCTGTCTCAAAAAAAAAAATTATTTGAATGATTATCAATGAAGAGATCATTCAAATGTAGACACATCTTTCAAATCATTCCTACAGTTAAGGTTCCTGAGTCTCAGGTTTCCAAGTGGCTTAAATAATAAACTTATTTACAATAAAACTTTTATATTTATCCTATCACATAAACACTAATAAAATGCCCATTAATTGTGTATGATAGACTAAAGCACTAAGTGATACTTTCCTTTTCCTTTAATCTTCCATGACAGCCCCAAGGTAGACATGTGTATGATATTAGTTTTCTTTTTCAGTATAGAAATGGCAGTGTACAGGTAAGATTTCAGTTATGTTCATGGGGAAGTCCATGAGGGATTAAGATTAGGACTTAAAATATTATGTGATTAAATGTGTGCACTGCAGCAGACCAACTGTGCAACAAGAGCGAGGACATGCTGGAGAGCTTTACCTGCTTCCTTCCCCGGCTTATCCATCATCTGTCTGTCATTGTAGAAAGGACAGCTTCTTCTTGTATTTTTTCCTTCACGTGGAGATTCTTATTGTTAAGTAGTTCCCTTTTCCCTAAGAACTAGCTAGATATTGATGACCTGGTATCATTGGCTCAATTGATTTATAAATCTGTGAATCCCAGGTTTGATATACTGCAAAATAAAGCATTATTCTGGTCAGATTGTTGTGAACAACACAGATTCATGCCTGATCCATGAAACACTAAAATTCAAACAGTTTGTAATTATTTGACCTCCCAACATCTCACTTGGTCTCTGGAAATAATATGCAAGGAAAAAATAAAATATAATATTTAGCGTATGATAATACAAATACTGCAAGACATGGACCTAGCATTTTTCATTTCAACTAGGTTCATGAATAAAATTTTGCAAAAGTGTCCCAACAACATTAACTGCTTTAGCTTTCCATTTTATTTTCCTTGTTGATTTTACCTAGGCATGATGAAATTCATTCTAATAAGTTAAGTGGGACCCATGATCTTAAGATTTTATTTGCAGTTTACAGGGCAAATAAACTTGGGGAATACAGATTTTAGATTCTGCTCTGTGTGCTACCCATATCCCTTCTGTTTATGTTTACTAGATTGAACATAAACAGAAGGGATATGGGTAGCACACAGAGCAGATATGTAGTGACACAGCTACACCTAGATGCACAGGGGGTGAGTAAAGTAGTCTGCGCTTGGTTGGTCATGACAAGTACCCATCCCTTACTGCACAGGAGGGGAGAGTGGGTTTCAGTGGACAATTATCAGCCCTGTAACAGGCACCTGACATCAGGAGTATCCACATAAATATTTTTCACTCAAAATGAATTCAATTTGATATTCGTTGCAACTTATTATTGCCAGGTACTATTCTAAGTAGCAGTAAAAAAATTCTCTATTTGCAGATAAGAGTACAGTGGATTATGCTCTTCCAAAACATTCCATAACAAGTCCAGATGATTTCTGAGTTCCTTGAATTTGAAGATATTTCAAATGAAATATTATGAATTTTTTTCCAACTAGGGATTGCCAGTTTTTAAGAGAATGTTTATGTTTTGAATCCCTCCAGCACTACAACTGTTCTGTATTCATCATAAATCTCATCCCCCCCACAAAGACACCCAAATCCCCTTTCATTAGATCCTCCGAATGTCATGTCAATAATAAGCAGAATCCATCCTACCTTTCCAATGTCTTATATGAGCACTTCTTTTCTTTTATTGCTTTCCTGTTTCTCCTCTGCATGTTTCCACATAAGTGAGACATTTTCTTCTTCCATCGTTCTCTGCTGAAGGCCAACAGATGAGAATTCATTCTGGTTGCTTCTAACTGCTACTTCCATCTCATACTCCTGCTTTAGTTGGTATTTATTCATAGTTTCTAATCTCAATCTGACCATGCCAGATTCTACTTCTCCTTACAAAAGTCATTCACTGCTTCCAGGATCATTTCCTCTTGTACCTTAAAGGTGCCAGCTCCTGGTTCACTGTCACTCAAAGGGGTTCTGCCATACTTCTTGGAGATTTTAACATCCACAGAGATGATGCTTCCAATATACTGGCTCCTAAATGGACCAATTGGCCAATTTCCTTCTAGAAATCTCGTCCTTTAATCTATCTCAGCTGTTCATTCCCATGGTCATACCATAGAACTTGTCATAATCATCATTTTAAAACTTTCTGTAATCTCAATCTTATACTCACTAATTTTCAAACTATATCCATTATTTCCAGCTTCCCTCTAACAGTGCTCAACTCTAACAATTTTTTAACGCCATGGTGACATACAAACTATTGTCCCTGTCAACTTTTTACATGACCTCAGACATACTCTTGCCTAAGAAGCTATGAAAAATAATTCTCTGTGTCTCAATTATTCTTCCTACAGATATTTGAATGACTTACCACCCACTTCCTCTGGTTGATTATTCAAATGTATCATCTCAGTGATGCGTTTTCTGACTGCCTCCTAGTATAGCAAATCCCACCCATTAACATTTTGTGACTTCCTATTCCTACAATTCTGTTAAAGTTTTCAAATTAAAAAATACTTATCATTACCTAGCATGTCATATAGTTTAGTTATTTGTTTTATTTTTTGTTTATGTACTAGAAAATAATTTATATAAGGGTAAGTATTTTCTGTTTCTCAAAAACTTTACCGTGTGATCTTAATGTCAGATAATTAAGGAAAAAATAACTTTACTGTTAAATCCCACTGCCTAAAATAGTGTCTGGCATATAAGTGGTCCTTATATGTGAATTGAACTAATATATGAATGATAATAAAAATACATAACTGGGCTTCTTCTCCTCAATGCAGTGTAATAACTCATGGAAAAACATACTCTTGTTGTGAACAACTAGTAATGCCAGACACAATACAGGAATCACCAGTATGAGGTATGGGAGACCTACTGAGAAAACCAAAGCTCAAAGGGATGTTACTAGAGAGACTAGATCTTCAATGAAGTAAGTTGAATTTTGTGGCCACTTTCTCCCTGGGAGCACTCTTAATTCTTGGCATGGGCAGCTGCTGGAGAGTCGGGGCTTTGGACAGGTGGAGGTTCCCTGATGGAGGTGCAATGGGGAAGAGACACCAACAGAGCTTTTGGAGGCAATATGGAGAGCCTAAACCAGGCAGTAATTTTCCCCCAATTTTAGGAGCTGTATTTAGAATTGTTAAGGATTAAATTGCACCCCATTCTCAAAAGTGTTGAAATCCTAACCCTCAGTCCTTGTTCATATGAACTTATTTGAAAATAAAAGAAAATTTTCAGATGATCAAGTTAAGATGAGGTTATTAGGGTGAATGCTAATCCTACATACCTGTGTCCTTATAAAAATCAGAAAGAGAAAAACACGCATACAGGGACAATGTCACATGAAGAGGGAGGTAAAGAGATTGGGTGATTCACCTACAACCTAAAGAATTTCAAGGATTGCCAGCATATCATCAGAAGCAGGAGAGAGGAATAGAACAGATCCTCCATCATACTCCTCAGCAGGAACCATGTAATGAAATCAACTAATAAAAAGCAAAAGGCACAGAAGCAGAAGAGAACATAACAAAGCAAAAATGTGGATGTTTGAATAGATAAATAAAATTGATAAATACCCACCATTGTGCTAATACATACATGGGTGTATACATTTGTCAAAACTTACCTACTACACATATTAAAATACTGCATTGTACATTATGTAAATTATACCTTAAGAGGGAGATTTAAAATAAAAAGATGTTAAAAGAAACATTATTTTCTTTCTGTTACCTTTCTCTCTTTTTCCTTCCTTCCTTTACTGATTTATTGAATTCAAAATATTATAGAAACTACAGAAGTTGTTATTGGTTGTTTTTGTTGTAATTAGCTATGATGTTTTTTATCAACATCATTAGTATTATTAATAATTATTCATTATTAATAATTTATCTGTTATTATTATTACATATTATATTTAATGGTAATATTTTCTAGAATGAGATATTAAGAGAAGTTAAGAAACTTGCCTAAAGTCATAGAGATACAAATGATAAATTTAGAATTCGTTTGTATTGGTATTAGTATCTATTTGAGTCGTTATCTGGGCCATTCAAAGAGATTTGGCCAAAAGGATAAAGCTTTAGGTAACTTTCAGTAGTCTACACCTGAATGTGACTCTGAAGATATGCTTGAGGGAACAGGTGGTCACTGTCGTGGGAGGTGTCCCTTAGCACTGGGAGGAAGAGAGGCTCTGAGGACAGAATCTGCCTGTTGACAGCCTTGCTTGGGATTAATTTGCCCCTGGCTTTCTGTGGTCTTACATTAACTGCACTAAATAGCCCACTTAGCAAATCCTAGATGGCTGGGTAGGAAGGGATGTGGATTTTCCCTCTGGAGGCTGGGACTTTGTGAATTTTATATAATATCTATAAATATTGGAAGTAGAAAAACATACATGTCTAATTCACATGTTCTGCCAGAGAATATTTTGGTTTAATAGAGCTGCCATTAGAGATGTTTCTACACAGAATAGTGAAA
This sequence comes from Mirza zaza, assembly GCA_008750895.1. Classification (NCBI taxonomy): domain Eukaryota; kingdom Metazoa; phylum Chordata; class Mammalia; order Primates; family Cheirogaleidae; genus Mirza; species Mirza zaza. The sequence continues at coordinate 22,452 of VSMD01067625.1, forward strand.
TATTTTCTTTTTCTTTTAGAAAGTTCTAGAAGCAGAAGTAAGAAACGTTCTGCTGGTATTTGACACTCATTTTTAGAGTGTAACTCAGGCCTTTTTAGGAAAGGTTTGTGGTCTTTTCAGTACCTTCTCTCCCCATAGCTTCAGCAGCAGAATGTACAAGTCTAAAGTAAAATTTACACCTTGTAGACACTACACATGATTATCTCGAAAGTAAATTGAATTGAAAAACAAAACTGTGAGCTTTATATCAGATGTGGCCTCTTCTTTTGTCCAAGAAAAAAAGGTAAATTTTCAAGCCCAACTGAACTATTTCTTCTCTCTTGCCTCCAACTCAGGACAACTTAGGGAAGTTGTCATCTAGTTCTGTCTCTTCAGAATCTTGCAGTTCCAGGGAAATATTTCCCCTAGTGATGGAAAGATTCTAATATTTCAAGATTCCCAAACTTACACTGGCCTTTGTTTGATGGTTGGCTTTGTGCTGGCTCCCCCTTCATGGTGGAATCCAATGCCTTGATTAGCAGTTGGTAGAGCATAAGAGACAGACTGCTGTGGATCACACAGGCTTGGGCTCTCGTCTTGGATCCTCGCTAACTGCTCACTAGTAAACTCTGCCTGCCAGCTTAGCCTAAGTGTGCAAAGCAGGGCCACACCAATGTGCCTATGAGATATTGTACACTCTAATGGACAAAATATTTTGATAGAAAAGTGAGAGAGGGTTATACGTATGGAATACATGATGAATAACATAAATGCACACACACTCATTTTAACAGTGCAAGGCCATTAACAGTGACAGAGCTTTCTGGGGAAATCTGAGATGGCTTTGCTTAGCAGTTGGTACTTGAACTGGGTACTCTGTACCCAGTTCTACTCACAGGTAGAAATGGAAGGTTGAGGTCATAGAAGAGGGCAGGTCATTCAGACTCTGTGAGATATGGAATATTCAGGGAGTGAGATGTCTAGATGTATTTATGAGTTACAGAAAATGCAAGGGGTGGCTGGAGCACAGAGAAGCAGGAGCACTGGGAGGACAGGTGGAAGGTAAGTGAGGGCACCAAGTAGGGGGGTTTGAAAGCTTCAGTGAGCACCTCAGCCATTGCATTTGCAAACTGGAGTAATCATTGTTTTATATCTATGAATCTTCATGTTTTCAAAATGCCCACTTTTCCTTTTCAAGTGCCAGGAAGGAAGGAAAAAGAGGGGGAAGTCACTAATCATAAGAGGAGGAAACACCTGGATTTTTGTCATTCTTCCTGTTTAAAGGCACAAAATAGACATTCCAATGCAGGTCTGTGAGTATCCACTTAAAAAAATCTAGGATTGATTTTAATTGCCGTTGTGATTCCTTTGGGGATCTTTTTCATAAATTCTTTAGCTAGGCTGATGTCTAAAAGAGTCTTCCCCGAATTTTATTCCAGAATAAATGCCTTAGGTTAAAGTCTGTTATCCAAAGTGAGTTGATTTTTGTGAGAGGTGAGAATCCAGGTTCAGTCTTCTGCATGGATATCCAGTTTTCCCAGCACGACTTATTGAATAGAGATTCTTAAAGTGTATACTTTTGTCTGCTTTGTTGATGATTAGATGACAATATAAGGATGATTTTATATCTGGGATCTCCATTCTATTCCAAAGGTCTTATTGAAAAGCTCCATATCTCTGTGCTTGTGCCACCATCATGCAGTTATGATTACAATACTCTTAAACATTCGAGTCTGGAAGACTGATGTTTCCCAATTTTTTCTAGGCCACAGTAGGTGCTCCAAAAACCGCTTTCATCAGGAGCAGCCTCTCAAGTGTGGGGGAAGAGCTCTGAATAACATATTAGCAGCTCTGCCCAGTGGCAGAACATTCAACCATAGAAGCACACACATACAGGCTGGTGGGCAGCAGTTGAGACCTGCCTTGCTCCTACCACCACTTTAATGGGGACTAGGGTCCAAGTAAGCCTCAGGAGAGGCCAGAACCTTCCGAAAGATTGGGAAATTTGTATTCCTTACCCGGGGAGCAGAAACCAACACAGAGGCATCAGATTACCTCCATATCTGGCCCCTCCACACAACCCACAGCCAGTAACAGAGAGAGTAACCCTTCAGCTCAACACCATGCCCTCCATCTCAAGCTATTAGAGGGCAGTGGAGTTATACACACAAGTGTGATTCACCACATGGTAGCTTGAGCTGGGAGACCAAACTCACTGATCTCCAAAGGCAAGAGGTGAAGACAATAGGTCAGAGGCAATCGAACTTATCAAAATACCTCTAAGGCTATACAAGACCAACATGCCTCCACAAAGCACTGTTAAGGAATGTCCCTTGGGGGCTTGAAGTTAAGGACACAAACCAGTCCTAGAACTCCCACTTCTATATCGATTACCCTCTATGAGAAACAACCAAAGAAAGAACACAGGGAATATGAAAGAGCAGAGAGAAAATTCACCCCCCAAAAAATCATGAGACCCTCAAAATCGGATACTAATTTTAATGAAATTATTAAATCGATGGAGGTAGAATTCTGAATATAGATTATAAGAAAATTCAATGAAATTGAAGAGAAAATAGAAACCCAACACAAACAAACCATAAGAACAATACAGGAAATGAATGAAAAATTCTCAAAAAACTTTGAAATATTACAGAAAAGACACAGAATTCTTAGAAATGAAGGATATATTCAAGGAACTTCAAAACACAGTGAAAAGCCTTAAAAATAGAATGGATCATAGAGAGGAGAGAATCTAGAGTTTTAAGATAATGCCTATGTACTGAACAAATTAAATGAAGAAAAAGAACACAGAAGCAAGAGACAAGAACAGAACATACAAGAAATGCAGACTTATATAATAAAAACAAAATATAAGAATTATAGGCATCCAGGAGACAGAAGAGGAAAACACACAAGAGATGGAAAAATCTATTTCTTGGAATACTGGATGAAAAGATGCCTGCCCTGGCCAGAAACCTAAATATTCAGAAACAAGAAGCACACAGAACTCCTGGGAGACTCAAGATAAGAGGTAATCACAACATCAAATAATTAAAAGACTGGTCAAAGTAAATACAAAAGAGGAAATCCTTCATATGATAAGATGAAAACAAACCTACAAAGGAAAGCCTATCAGATTAACTGCACACTTCTCAGATGAAATGTTACAGGCCCTAAGGGACTGGGGACCCATCGTCAATCTTCTTAAACACTTAATTGTTTTAAAGTTATTGTCCAAGAGGAGATTCCAGAAAAATAGGATGCACTAGAAGGAACATGTGGGAGGGAGGTCTCACTTCTCTGGGGCATGATTCCTCAGTGGATTTAATTTGGAAGTGGCCTTGGGGATAAACAATGTGAATGACTCAGTGAAGTATTTTGCTATTTATTGTTAAGTGCCCAGTAATGTCTTTCCTTACCTGGGAGGAGATTTCTCTTTGGGTATTAATGTTCCCATCACGATATAAAATATTAATAAAAGCCATTACCTTATTAGACATGAACCATATTAAAGCAGTCATACAAAATCTTTAAAAATATCTAAAACAAAGCTAATTTTTCAGATTTTCCAGTTTTGTGCAATATTGACTAAAAATAGTGTAAAAGTTTTGTTCAAATTATTTGGATCAATGAGATTTAAATTTGTTTAATTCCTGATGCATATTCCTGGCAGCTTTCAAATTTGATGATTCATCAATTATATCAACCATTTATTCTTGAAGCTAACTCTGCATAATTCCATAATACAAACTGTAAAATGTTTATGAAAGTTGAAGAAGATGGTCATTCTCTGTGCAGGTAAAAAGAGATGTATTCCTATGTGACAAGGCATTTATAGCTTCAGTGACTCAGTGTGTCCTTTTCTTTTCTTTGCAGTCACACCTGGATTGATATGGTGGCAATTCTGACTTGTCTGCTATCAAAATATGCTGTCATCTTCTAGGACCAAAGATAACAATGCAGAAGCCTGGCTTTTAACAAGTGACCAAAGATGAAATAAAAAAAAAAAAAGAGCAGGTAACATATTTACAAAAACTCTTTGATGCAATTATAATACTGGCAAAATATGTTTTTTTTCAATGATTCAGGTATATTTCTCAGAAGATGTTATTATTTGTTCTCAAATGATTTCGGTAGATTCTCTAAGAATAAGACAGCACTTTCATTTGCTTCGTTTCATTCAATATTATTATAATGAGTCAATGGCCATAGGTTTCCCAGAATTTTTTATTAGATTTATTTAAATGTAAACTTAAATAGAGAAAATGCATAACAAAATATAGAAATATGATGTGACTTATGGACGCTCTTCACAATAACTTCTAGATTTCTTTACATAAGTTTGAGAACCCAAAATTATTTATTATGTATCTTAGTGCATTAAAGTTAATAGTAAGGATTACTATAGCTCTTTATAAATTGTACCTTCAGTATGTATTTTTCAAAGTTTTGGTTCTGTTTAGATGTTTTGTTTCCATTGATTTTTTTAGTCTTGTATAATGTCCATAACACACTGTTGTGGAACCATGATTACTATCCATCTTCAAAACTTGTCAGCATTCCCCACTGAAACTGTGTACCATTAAACAATAATTATGCATTCTCCCCTCTCCTTAACCACTGTTAACCACTGTTGCACTGTCTGTCTCTATGAATATGACTATTCCAGGTGCCTCATAAAGGGAGATCATAACCTATTTTTCTTTTGTGTCTGGTTTCTTTCATAGCTGAGCATGACTTCAAGGTTCATCCATATTGTGGCGTGTATCACAATTTATTCATTTTTAAGTCTGATTAATATCCCATTGTAGGTAATACCACCATTTGATTATTAATTCATTAGTTGATGGACAATTGAGTTCTTTCTACATTTTGGCTATTCTGAATAATGCTGATATGAACATCGGTGTACAAATATTTACTCAAGTCTCTTATTTCTATTCTTTTCTTCATATATCCCAAAGAACATTTTGATAGATAAATTAATTGTCCCTTATTACAAAATGTGAAATCGTGCTCTTGGAAATCAAGTTACTCATTAAATTCATTAACCTGAATTTATGCCCTATTACAAAGAATATTTTAGTTTCTGTGGAAATAGAGATTATGAAATTTGTTAGGTATGAGACCTACAGAAACTTAAAGAAAATGCCAACTTCTATTTCTGCCTGTGGGTTAATAACATTGATCTCTTCTCATGTTTTTATAATACATAATGTCAATTATCCTCTATAATGTTGGACAAAAATTACAAGGAACGTAAAATAGGTGATTAACTTATGGAGGTCTGGTAGCCTGAACCCAAGCCTTGGAGAGTTAGAAAAACTGATGGTTTTCGACGCTTGCTTTGGGACAGGAGAGATGGGAAGTGAGAGAAGTAGGAGAGGACATGGCTGGCGGGAGGATCAGCAGTGGAGAAAGTGAGAGCAGCAGCAGCAGCAGCAACAATGGTGGTGCATAGGCATTGAGTATAGAGCAAGTGAAATGCTTGTCACCATCTGCTTTCCCCAGGAAGTTTTAAGGTCTTAAAATACACTGAATGAAACTAGAAACACTACAGTATGCACCTTTACAAAAAGGTCCCTAAGATTAAATTTAGTTTTACTGATACATTTCAAAGAAAGAAAAGAGGTCTGGAGAGAGACAGTGAATTTCCACACAGCAATGTGAGTGGGAATGGAAAGGACAATCTCCATAAGTGTGTACAATAATGATGAATACATCCATCCCATAGGGAATTCTTCATTGCATAATTACATAGGAGTGTGGACTTTGGTAAAATTCATGTAATCTTAATTGTGAAAATGTGGCACTAAAATTACATGAGGAAACAAATAATACTAAATAATTTTTTCAATGTATTTAGTGTTTATTATTTGCCAGAAAATGTTCTGTGAGCTTTATTTGCATTAACTATTTAATTCTTAAAACCATCCTCTATGTTACCTGCATAATTCTGATTATAGAGATGATTTTGAATTATTTATCCAAGGACACATACTTGGTATATATAAATTCTGAAGCTCAAATTACAAACCAGAATTTAGAGCCTGAGCTCTCCAAAATGATACTATTGCAGGAACACCAGCCAACCCTTGCATAATTACAAAGCAGAAGGAAACAAAACTGACCATGACTGAATGCGATAGGCAATTCACCTTCTCAGACTATTGCTATCTTTACTTGTCATCTCCAGACCTTCACAAATAACCATCAACAAATTTAGACACTAGAATGGAGCATATTTAAAATAATTATGTTAATCCGAATTGCATATTATAAATAAAAATGAATCTGGTTCACATCTGAAATGCCCAGTAGTTTATTCACTTCGCTTAAAGTAGAATGAATGTATTGTATTCTGCATGAACTCAGATAGCCAAGTCCATTCAACCACACGCAGGTTTTAGAGGTAGTATTTTTACCTTATTGTGACAATATTAACTTGGAAAAAATGTGACATTTCTTTCAAATTTATCTTGTTTGGAAAACAATTTGATGAATTGATTATATGTTTATTAACACTTCAAATCCCTCCTGCATCGTATCTATGGTTAATGTTCAATGATTGAAAACAGCTATTGTTTATATAGGAAACAATTTTACTGTAAAGAGAGTTAAATAGAAACACTTAGGTATGGATTGTGATCATATGTTTCAATTAATCAAAACTCACATAGTATATAAGTGATTTATTTTTATCTTTTGTTGTTGAATTTGGCATAGCATAGATCTACTTGATCTATCTTATTTAAATTGTCATGTGGGATACTTACCTTGAATTAACATTTTTTGAGCTTTTCTTAATAATTTATTTGTTCTTATTGAATATGTTAAGAAATTTGAAGAATCTTACAGATATTTGAATCAGATATATTTATTTTTTTCTAAAACACAAATTGGTAAAGTGTAGAGTTTTATATCATTCATATGGATTGATAACTTTTCATAGTTTAGAGTAATAATAATGTTGCTAAAACATTTTTAATAGTGAAATATTGCCTGAGCAGTTACAGTGTTAAACACAAGTAAGTCTTATAAGTACTCAAGGGGTGAGCAAGAAAGATCATCCTGCTGGAAGTTATCTCTGAAGTGCTCAGATAGCTCCTGTGAATTGTGAGTATTTATTTTTGATTATAAATATAGATATAGCTTCATAATTGTCACTGAGGACATTTAATTCTGTATATGTGCAATGAAATATCAGAAGCCCAGAAGATGGTACTCGTTTGTTAGACAGCTAATCTTTCCTATTGATTCATCCTAAGGTTTCAATTTGGATTTTTTGTTTGTTTGTTTGACTCAGAAATATAAAGATTCCTAGAAGCAAGTAATGGTCCTAATGCTCTTGCCTTCCGGGCCACCACCTGATCGACAGCATCAGGAATATGAAATTCCTCTATTCTCCACTCTTTCTGACCCCCAACAAGAATTCTTTCCCATTTTAAAGCATATTTCATGTAGCTTGTGGCCTTTGATGGTTTCTTTCTGCCTTTTCTCAGTTTTCTCTTATTTTCTTTCTGTCCACACTTTTGTTCTCCCTCTCATGCTTGAGTCTAACTTGGCTCACCTAGAGGCACAAAGGATAGGATCATCTCCTGACCTTCACAAATGACCATCAACAAATGTAGACACTAAAATGGAGCATATTTAAAATAAGTTTGTCAATTCAAATTGCACATTATAGATAAAATTGGCCCTGATTCACATCTGAAATGCCCAGCAGGTTACTCCCCTTGCTAAAAGTAGAATGAATGTATTGTATTCAGCATGAACTCAGATAGCCAAGAACTAATGGACAAAATCACTCATGTATTAATTATTTTAATAATAAAATAATATTTAGCACTTGCTAAATCAGACTGACTAATATAAACATAGTCTACCGCCAAAAATGACATCATGTAATTTAAGATGAATGTGTCAATTATAAGAATGCAGAAACTTTATCTAGAAAAATCATTACATTTCCCTTAGGAATATAAGACAGACATGATTTTCACAAGTTTGCTAGCATCAAAATCAACCAATATTTCCAGATATTGAGGATTTTTTATACTACACCATGATTTTTCCCAAAATCTTTATTTTTGACATTCTGAATTGATCATGGTTAAAACAACAAATTCCAAACAAATTTGAAAAGTGGGGAAAATGTCAGTACAGTGCCCATCCACTTTGAGTTGTATTATCAATTTTTTATCCTTTAATAGCCTAGATTGCAATAAATGGCAATTCAGTATGTATGTGTGTGGGGGGGGGAGTGTGTTTCAAAACAAAATATTGCCTTCATGGACTTTCATGGTTGGTTAGAATTTGATACAACTATCTCGATTCACTTGTTCTCTCATTTACTTTGAAATTCACTTTAAAGTATAGTAAGTATTCAATGAGTACTCACAATTTGCCTGTTTTTCTTCAATGCTGTGAGTGAGTTATTCCTAGATGATACGAGCTATTTGAGATGATAGTAAATTATTTCAGAAAGACAAATATCTGAACATCAGCCTATAATTTTATGTTCCATGTACCAGGTATTATTTTATATCTGTATATAAGTAAAGCCAAAACATATAAGATTGTTTTCATGGCAGGTTTTAGAAAGCCAAGAAACATTCAAGAAAAAAAAAATGTTATATCAAACATGCAGTCATTGAGAGATACTCTGGAAAAAGGAGTTGTCTTGATTTCAGTAGATCATCTCACAGATAAATCTGCTCCTATATACATTCCAGTTACAATGCTGAAGTCTCATCACTGTAACTGAAGCAAAAAATTTGTGAAAATGAGGAGGGTAGTTGTGGAAGGACATGTCACACACTTATTTTCTAATGAGCTGCTCTGTGTGAGGCCCTGTGGGGGAAAAAAGTGTTGACTAAGGCATTGCATTTTTGACATGAAGCTTGTGATCCTCTCAAATTCATCAATGGCACTTTTGTTTGCAGGCTCTGACACCTGAGTTAAATACCTTCAGAAGAACATGGAAAAGAGAAACAATGTGACTGAATTTATCCTCCTGGGGCTCATACAGAACCCTAAGGAGTGGAAAGTTCTGTTTGTCCTGTTCTTACTCATCTACATCGTGACAGTACTGGGAAACCTGCTCATTGTAGTGACCATCACGGCCAGCCAGTCCCTGGGTTCCCCCATGTACTTTTTTCTGGCTTATTTATCATTTATAGATATTGTCTATTCAACTGCCATTGCTCCCAAAATGATCACAGACTTGCTTTCGGAGAAAATGACTATTTCCTATCAGGCTTGCATGACTCAAGTTTTTATGGATCATTTATTTGCTGGTGCTGAAGTCATTCTTTTGGTGGTGATGGCCTATGACCGCTACGTGGCCGTCTGCAAACCTCTTCATTATTTAATCATCATAAATCGGCATGTGTGTGTTCTCCTGCTGTTGCTGGCATGGATTGGTGGCTTTCTTCATTCATTAGTTCAATTTATTTTTATTTATCAGCTCCCTTTCTGAGGCCCCAACGTCATTGACGACTTTGCATGTGATATGTATCCCTTATTGGAACTTGCTTGCACCGATACCCACCTCATTGGGCTTTCCATGATAGCTAATGGAGGAGCCATTTGTACTGTCACTTTCTTCATTCTCCTCCTTTCCTATGGGGTCATATTACACTCTCTGAAGGCTCAGAGTTTGAAAGGGAAACACAAAGCCTTGTACACCTGTGTGTCCCACATCACTGTGGTCATTTTATTCTTTGTCCCTTGTATCTTCCTATATGCAAGGACCAATTCTACCCTTCCCATTGATAAATTCATGACTGTGTTTTTAACTTTCATAACTCCCATGCTGAACCCCCTAATCTACACCCTGAGGAATACAGAAATGAAAAATGCCATAAGGAAACTGTGGAGTAAAAAGTGACCTTAGTTGGACGAGGGCTGTATCTCTAATGGCAGACCTTGACATTCATTGTTTCACAGAAGTAAGAAATACTTTCACTATCAATTATAGTACTGTTATCATTTCTTTTGATTATTTAGCCTATATATTCTTAAATTGCCATTTCAATTAATATTTATTGAAATGGAATACACTATACCCCTTAGAAACGTAGAGAATTGCTTAGGTTTAATTAATCCCTTGTACTGTTTATGTAACCACACTGTTTTAAGATTATTTGTTGGACAACAATTTTTACTTTTACTTCAAGTTCTTATTGTTTAAAAAATATATATAAATCTTTCTTTTTTCCTCGCAAAGAACTGTGATCTTAATGAATGGCACTCAAGACACTGACGAGCCACACGAGGGAACCAACCAAGTAAATACCCTGTCATCATTTCCTTCCCTCCCTGATCCCTAGCATTCACCTTTGGCCAGAGGTAAGGTAGCTGGTTGAAGATGTCCACAAAAAACAGCCACCAAGGTGGAAAAGTGTTAGAGTAGATCCAAAGGAGTGAAAAGAGTATACAGCATTTACTTTCCAAATGTTTATTCAGTTGTTTTCTAAGTAAGATCGTGAACACTTCTTTATGGAGATACCTGGAAAACGGAAAACAGATGAAATAAGTAGAATCTTCCAAATTATTTATTTACTTAATATTTTGAATACATTTGTGGGCCACTGAACCAAGTACTTTGCATAAAAAGGTGAACAAGACAGACACAGCCCTGTTTTTTGCACCTTATTTAAAGAGCACTTACCAATCCATGAACAAGGTAGATTTTTCCATCTGTTTACATCTTCTACAATTTCTTTTTTAAGTGTTTCATTGTTCTCCTTGTATAAATCTTTTGTATCTTTTGTTAAATATGATCCTAGATATTTAATTTTCTTTGGGGCTATAGTAAAAGGTAGTGTGTTTTTGATTTGAGTTTTGGCTTGACTGTTATTGGCATATATGAATGCCCCTGATTTGTGTATATTGATTTTGTAACCTGAGACTTTACCGAATTCATTTCTCAAATCTAGGAGTCTCTTGGATGAATCCATAGGGTTTTCTAGATATAATATCATATTGTCAATGAAGAGTGAGAGTATGATCTCATCTGCCCCAACTTGGATGCCCTTAATACCCCTCTCTTGCAGAATTGCTATAGCTAGGACTTCAAGCACTCTGTCGAATAGAAGAGGAGATAGTGAGCATCCTTGTCTAGTTCTGGTTCGAAGTGGGAATGGTTTCAATTTTTCCCCATTCAGTATGATATTGGCCATGGGTTTGTCATAAATGGACTTGATAATTTTAGGGTATGAGCTACCTATGCCTATCTATATCGCTAAAATGTCAATATTACCTACAGTGACCTACAGAATAAAGGCATTCCCCATCAAAATATCATCATCATTCTTTACAGATCTAGAAAAATAATTCTTCACTTTGTATGGAACCAGAAAAGACCTCCTATAGCCAAAGCAATCTTAAGTAAAAAGAAAAAACAGGGAGGCATCAGTCTTCCAGACTTCAAGCTGTACTATAAAGCCATGATAATTAAATCAGCCTGGGACCGTGGCACAAGAACAGAGGCATTGATCTTTGGAACAGGACTGAGATTCCAGAGATGAAACCATCTGCATATGGTAATCTAATCTTTGATAAAGTAGAGATAATAATTTTGTGATGAATTAGTACCCATACATCCCTTCCTCACCAATGGCAAAACATTTTTTCACATAAATTGATAAGGCAATTCTAAAATGTACATGGATGTGTGCCTGTGTTGAATACCAGCCTTTGGTAATTAGAAAATGTGAGGCTCATAGAGATGGAAGACTAGATTCACTAGATATCAGAACATCTCTTAAGGCTCCAGTTTGCAAAAAATTTGGTAAGGGCTGAGTAATGAAGAATTCTAACAAACAGAAGAACTGTCCCAGAAATTGAGGCATCTATCTTTGAAAACTCTGTGTAAATTTTGTACTTTAATAATTGATGAAAATGGAATTTTAATCAGTAGGATGAGTAGAATATTGGATAAATTCTGTAAGAGCAGATTCCTAAGACCCTACCTGTTGTTTCTTCTCCTTCACAGTGGATCTCTCTGTCCATTTCTCTTTTCTGATGTAAATTTAAAATAATTCTGACTATTTTTTTCATAATGGTGCAAAAATAATATTTCTTATATTGTCTGCCCTACTTTGTCTTTTTTTGGATTTCTTGTATTTTTTTTTTATATTTCATCATATTATGGGGTAGAAATGTTGTTAAGGTTACATATATTGCCATTTCCTCCTGTCCCCCCTCAAGTTAGAGCTTCAGCGTGTCCATCCCCCTAGTGGTGTGCATTGCACTCATTATGTAAGTATACACCCATCCCTTCCTCCCCCCTCCACCTGCCTGACACCCGATAAATGTTTTTTTGTTGTTGTTTTACTTTGTTTGTTTTTTTTTTTTTTGACATATTGGTTACATTTATATCTTTGCCTCTCCTAGGAAGGGTATGCCCTTCCCCTCCACAATGCTCACCACATCCCTAAGATATGGGTCTATCCCCCACCCCGAATCCCTGGTGAACACTACCCTTTTGAGCACCATAGTATTAATTAGTCAGTACCAAAGTGGCGAGTACTTTGATGGCAAGTACACGTGGAGCCAAATTTTCCTGATCTTGTGTCACCTCACTTTGGATAATGGACTTAAGCTTATTCCCGGATAGTATAAGCCATGCCAGCTTGCCGTTGTTTCTTAGGATTGACTAATATTCCATTGTGAACATATGCAAAATTTTAATTATCCACTCATGAATTGATGGACACTTGGGTCGTTTCCATGTCCCTGCAATAGTGAATCGTGCTACATATCTCAAAGAGCTAAAAATAGAAATACCATTCAATCCAGCAATAGCACTATTAGTCATCTACCCAAAAGAACATAAGACATTCTATTATAAAGATATCTGCACCCGAATGTTTATGGCAGCCCATTTCTTATATTTTTAATATGTTTTTCTTTTAGTATTTCAGAATATTATGGGGGTATAAAAGTTTTGGTTACATAAATTTCTTTTGTGCCATTTTAGTCAAAGTTATAAGTGAGCCCATCCCATGGATAGTGTGCATTGTGCCTGTTACGTGTGAATTTACCTGCCCCCTCCTCCTTCCTCCATCTGGCTTCGTTTCTGATGAATATTATTTACATATGTGCACATAAGTGTTCACTGATTAGTTCTAATTTAACAGTGAATAAATGTGATGTTTGTTTTTTCCATTCTTGTGATACTTCACTTTGAAGAATGGACTGTCGTTCCATCCAGGTTGACACAAGTAGTATTGCTTCCTCATTTTTTATGGCTGAGTAGTACTCCATGTTATACCTATACCACACTTTATTAATCCACTCATGTACTGATGGTCACTTGGGTTGTTTCCACATCTTTGCAATTGTGAATTGTGCTGCTATACACATACAAATACAGTCTTTTAACAGAAAAAAATAATAAGCCAAGACAGACAAAGAATGAAGTAGAAGATGGTAACTAGGCCTTGAAGTGAGAACCAGGGTCCCAGAATGAATTTCTGAAGTCTTATTGCTGAGTGATATTTATAAAATATCACCGTGACTAGGACTATAGAAAATATAAGGCGTTTATTCTGTGTCAGGATATACATATCACATTTCAATTAAAAGAAAATAATACTTTTGTCTTAATACCACAGACAATTGAAGTGATATTGTTTCTGGGCCTTAACTCACCTCAATTTTGCATTTTTCTGTGGAATATAAATAGACATAAATAGGTAGGATAAAATACTTGATGTCTGTCTAAAGCAACAAATTATTTGGTATGGTTCCTGGGCTTGATGAGCTAAGTTAAAGTTCTCCTTTAGGGTTCAGTCTCAAAGTTTTATTTTCTTACACAGGTATGATCTATCATCTTTTCAAATAAAGTAAACAGAGGAAAAAATCTGTTAATCTTTACATGGTGCTTTTGGTTTTAAAATATTAGAATCTCAAGATCAGTTTCTGTAGGAAAAAATAAAGTTTTGATTAACCTATCTATATTTGCATACTTATACATAAAATGTTATCCTTTAATAAGCACTCATTGCTACTCTAGTCCCAGAACAATGTATGCTGTCCTTATGGATTCACTGTTTTATCCCAGAACTCAGCTCTTTTATTTGGTAATTAGAATTGCCCTAATTCTGCAAAGACACACTACATATTCCATCACAGTATACACAGTGTCCTATTCCTGAACATGAAGGAAAATGAAAGCATCTTCAAAAAGAAATCAAAGAGAACTTTAAAAAGAAAAAAAAAAAAAAACCCTCCAATTCATCAGAGACATAAAAGTTTTCCAAACACTTGCACAAGTGAATACATATAAAATTGTGTTTGGAAAATCATGCTCATGAGAAATTTCCAAACCCTGGGGGGCAGATGAGAAACAATTCTACATGTTCATGACCTCTCAGACAAACGTCTTTAAATTGCAATGGGAAACAAAGGATGAAACTTTTCTTTATTTGTTTTTCCTTAAATCATGTAGAAGATGGCACTTGGTAAGCAGCGGGGGATATTCTCTACCTCTTCCACCAGAGATGCTCCTCCTGTCTGTATTGGATATAGAGGAAGAGTTGGAAACAACCTCCATGTTTTGGCCAGCTGCTGAATAGACTTTTCTTCATGGAGAATCGAGATAACTATCATCAGAATTTTCAATGATCTGATAAATGGTGAGTTTATAATTCACATTTTTGCATTTTCAGAGAGGATTTCAAACTGTGATATAGTGCTTCAAAGTGTGAGTTTTGTGGTCCCCTATAAAGTTTAATGCAATGCATGAGCCTATCACTTAAGAACTGTGCACATTTGGGCTAGTTACACAACCTTTCTGGCTCTTAGACTGCTCACACGTAACTAGGAATAATAACACTACCAAGCTGAAAGAATGTGGAAACCATACGATAATACATGTGAAGTCCACAGAATAGTACTCTCTAAATAATGTGTCCAATGGACAGCAGCTGTTAGAATGCAAATTCCTGTTTTCTTAATGGGGGAGGGGTATAAGCTCCTAATTACTTCAGGTCTAATGAAATAAGACCTACTTTCAGCCTTTCATGTTCAAGTTAAATCTGAATAACTTAGAAATGCAACAAGAGCATATTTTTCCTTGCTACCCAACAGCATTTGATTTATTCTCTCTAAAATATTCTCATTTACCATTTATCCTCCTTTGTTCTCTCCATCCTGATGTTTTAGATTAAAGAGCAGAATTTTCTGAGGCTGTTTAAAGAACACTGATATAATGTGGTAAATTCAAGTGCTGCCATTTACAGAGTTATTGATATAGAATGCAAAAGAGTGGGCTCCAGTTCCATTGGGGTTAGTAAAAATGTATTAGTTTACTACTATTTTTTTTTATGGCTGGAGAGTACTGCATTGTATACATATATCACATTTTATTAATCCACTCAGATATTGGTGGGCATTTGGGTATTTCTACACCATTAAGATTGTGAATTGTGCTGCTGTAAATATTCAAGTGAAAGTGTCCTGTAACCAAAACATTTGTACCCTCATATTACTCTGAAATTTTTTTTTAAAAAGGAATACAGCATTTATTCTTTCCACAATGACATCCTAACAAATGGCACAGGGAAGGACATTAAGAACCCTTGCTAGGTAAAGGCAAAGTTATAAAATCTAATCAAAATGTAAAAAAATAAAACACACCCACACACACACAAAAAATATTTATCAGGTGTCAGGCAGGTGGGAGCGGAGAGGTGGGGATAGGTATACACATACATAATAAGTGCAATGTGCATTGTCACAGGGATAGACACACTTGAAGCTCTGACTCGAAGGGGAGGGAAAACAAGAACAATGTATGTAACCTTAACATTTGTACCCCCATATTATGCTGAAATAAACAAAAAATAATCCATGTGTCTCATCAGAGTGGAGTCTTATGATTTTAAATATGTCCACTTTATTTTCACTATGCACCATGTGATATTAATTTCTAATAGCCTGATTTAGATAAACTTCTTCCTATCAATGAATATTTTAGTTATATCTCAAGTTTCACTGTTATAAATGACACAGCACCATCTTTCATAAAAAAACTTCCTCATCTCATTTCACCTTCCAAATAAACTTTTAGAGTTAGAATTACTTGTACAAAAAACACAAACATGTTGATGATTCTGAAATTATTTACTAATATTGTATTGAAAAGCATTAAATGAATAAAGCAGTTTCATTACCATTTTAGAATGAATATAATTGGACAATAGCATGATATAAAAAACATATTATATTCTTATGACTGATTTAATTATGCAAACCACTTCACGTCTGTAGGGAAATGTTGCTTAAAAATAATGCCACATCAATATTTGATTTCTACCTTGCCAAACACATTAATAATAACTGTCTGTTTTACTTTCATGACTTAGGAAGCTTGGACAAGTGTGACTATATATTTTACAGGAGCCTGAAGCATGGTGGTTTGTTCAATGACAAAAGGCTAGTGCCTAATGAAGCTGGGATTGCTAGCGTATTACTAGCACAAATTGAACAATTGCTTCTGTTTTTAAATAATTTTTTCTTGGGAATAATTTAAGATTAGCAGAAAAGTTTCTAAGATGCCTTGGAGAGTTCCTGTGTATAACTCACTTAGTTTCCTTTACTATTATCATCTTACATTACCATGTGTATGTTTGTCAAGGCTATTAAATGAACGTTGATATATTACTGTTTACTAAATATCATATTTTATTCATGTTGCACTAATTTCTCAATTTCTAAATATCAAATTTTATTCACATTGCACTAATTTCTCAATTTTTGTCCCTTTTCTGTTCTAGTATTCAATCTCGGACCACATAGAGCCTTTTGGACAATTACCTTGTAAACCTTTTAAAATCATAAACCTTGTGATCATAAACCATGATGAAACTATAGTCTCCATTTTCAAAGTTTTAACACTAACTAAAAATATCCCTTTCATCTGAAAAAAGAAGAGGTTGTTTATATTTAATGAATATTTTAATTGTAAAATGGCATTGCTCTTAGAAAACCCTGATTACAAGAAATGGAGAGATTAAGAATTGTGTAATTATTCGATTAATGGTGAGCTTGTCTTCCTTCCCATCACATATCCAATTAAGTTTGTTTATTTTTTATTTTTTTTATTTCAGCATATTACAGAGGTAAAAAAAAAAATTTACGTTGCATATATTGCCTTTGCCCCAGCAAGTCAGAGCTTCAAGCATGTCCATCCCCCAGATCATGCCCTCCAACCTGTTAGGTTTTGTTCATTGAAGCTATCTGAAATACAAGTGGATGCTAGTGGGTCTGAGAGCCACAATAATCTTTTCAGGTATAACTAAGGATGTTTGAATGTGTTGTCCATATTAAAAATATCATTTCAGTACTGACACTGACCAAACAACATATATTACATTTGTAACTAAAAAGAAAAACAAACAAAAAAAACGATGAGTGAGAATCATGTTAGTTATGGTAAAGTAGCAATTAAGACTGAAGATGTTGGCTGAGCATGGTGGCTCACACATGTAATCCTAGCACTCTGGGAGGCTAAAGTGGGAGGATCACTCAAAGTCAGGAGTTTGAAACCAGCCTGAGCAAGAGCGAGACCCCGTCTCTACTAAAAACGGGGTCTCTACTAAAAATAGAAAGAAATTAATTGGCCAAGTAAAAATATATAGAAAAAATTAGCCAAGCATGGTAGCCCATGCCTATAGTCCCAGCTACTCGGGGCACTGAGGCAGAAAGATTGCTTGAGCCCAGAAGTTTGAGGTTGCTGTGAGTTAGGCTGACGCCACCACACTCTAGCTGGGGAAACAGAGTGAGACTCTGTCTCAAAAAAAAAAAAAAAAAAAAAAAAAGACTGAAGATGTTATAACTTTTTTCTGCGTCAATCACTCTAGGAGCCTGTTCTCACCACTCATCATGACCTTCCGTGCTTGTTACTGCATCAGTGGTTTTGAGTGTGTTGCCTTGTCTGATTCTCACAGGAACCCTGTCAATAGCCATTCTTCTTATGCTCGCTTAGAGAAGTGGCAGCTGAGGCTTTGAGAATTTAAAGAATTTTCAGTAACATGTTTCACCTTAGTGGAAGATTCTGGATATGAACCCAGGTCTATATGAGTCAGGAGCTGATGTTCTTACTCATTTCACTTCATTGTTGTTCCTGCTTTGGTCCAAGGCTAAGCTCTGCACTAGTGGGGCATATATTGATATTTTGTTGCTTTGTAAAAAGTGGGTGTTGACTTATCCCATGACCGTATAGGGTTTGGTTGAACTCTTGTATCTTTAGCAACAACTTATAAATGGATATGGAGTACATCTTGAAGACACTAGTAGGAATGACCCTGGAAATCTAATGAAAATAGTTGTTTTAAAGTGAGCCAAAGGACAGATATTAACATATCTAATTGTGTATTTGTTAGTTTTATTAACATTTGATTCATTCTGTTAACTCTGAGTGGCATTCTTAAAAGTTCAGCTTATTTGTAAGCCTCATCTTAAATCCCACTTTTCTTTTATTCACCTATTTTTTAACAAACATATATATGCATACATATAGTTAACACATGTTAACATATGTGCTGCTTGACATTTAGGTTACACGTATAGATGAGAATACAATGATCCCGTGAAGCTGTGTCGACCAGTGGAAAATGAAGTCAATGGCTGGTTAATTGCCTGGATGACCCATTCCAAAGCTTTCTATGGGTAAGGTAGATAGCTTTGTAACTGAGTTACTAGTAACTACAATGCATAAGGGCACCTTATCATAAGCAACATTTTCCCATTTTCAAATTTGATGCACATGATAATCCTGGCAGATGAGCAGGGAAGCTATTAACATATACACACCTCTCTGCTTTACAATAATATCAAATAAATTTGAAACATTTATATCCTTAGTAGTTATAGCTGATCAGACCTGACCACATTGTATAAATAATTGACAAATAATTAATAAAGCCTCAAGACTCTGTCTCATAAGCAACTTGCTTCTCTTCCTTGCCTATGTGTTTATGTACATGCAAGTGCTTATAGAAAGATCACCCCTGCTCTGAAGTTCTTGCTGAAAAGGAAAATCACACCCCTCTCCCTATTGATCAGTGGGCACTGGAGCCAGAGGTTCTGTGTTCAAACCCCATATCAAGCATCTGTTGTTTGCTTGAACTTAGCCTCTTCAAGCATGAGGTTCCCACCAATCAAACGTGGATGATAGGACTATCACAGACTGTGTTCTAGGCAGTGGGTCCTGAGCCCCACCTTACTTCACTTACGACCATGACAACAGTCTGGTAGTGTCATTATTATTTTTATAAACTTCTCATTTTAAAATGACAGATTAAAAATAAACTCAAGATTTAGTGTATTCTATTTATGTATTAGGTTTTCAGCAAGGAATTTTCCACAAATCATTCCCTTTTATAAAGAATTAATAAATTCATGTAAAGGCCCAATACAGTTCAGACTTATAAGACATATGTGCGGATCAGCCATGATTTTCAACTGGCCTTTAAACCACATGCTATTTCTTCTTCTATTTGTAGGTAACAAAGTCTCCATGTTAGGATGTCATGCTGGTCACCCTACTTCCCATTCCATACCAGTGGCAGGCATCACTAATAAATTACAGTCCTCCTTTCCTCATAAGTCCGAGATGGCTTCAGAATGCTTCTGAACAATTCACTCCAGGAAGCCACCAGTAAATGATCACAGTTGGCACTTTAGATCAAAACTATTTCTCTTTTTTATCATATGTGGATGCTTATCTTCTCCCATATTGAAACTTAGCCTCTTTTAAGGCATTTAATAATTTATCTCCAACTCCCTTCTGTCTGACCTTTCACTAGTACCCTCATAATTTCTAAATTGATGTTCTCAGTGACAACAGAAACATGAAGATAATTTTGTATATGAATACACCAGATTATTGATGACTATAATGTTATAAATGGAACTGAAGCAATTTTTTGTCATAACTACAGATGTTACATGCTGACCACTGTTAGAGATTTCACCTTTCCCTTGGAAATCATGCAAAACCAAAGCTTTGTAACTGAGTTCATCCTCCTGGGGCTTTCACAGAATCCAAAAGTTCAGAAAATATTATTTGTTGTATTTTTGTTTGTCTACATTGCCACCATCGGGGGAAACACCCTAATTGTAGTAACCATTCTCATCAGCCCTACATTAATGGGGTCTCCCATGTACTTCTTCTTGACATTCCTGTCCTTTCTAGATGAATGCAACTCCTCTGTCTTCACCCCGAAGATGATCATGGACTCCCTCTATGAGAGAAAAACTATCTCCTTTGAAGGCTGCATGATACAGGTTTTTGCTGAACACTTCCTTAGTGGGGCAGAGTTGATTGTCCTCACAGCCATGGCCTATGATCGGTATGTGGCCATTTGCAAGCCTTTGCATTACTCTTCCATCATGAACCGCAGGTTCTGTAGTATTCTGATTGGGGTAGCCTGGGCAGGGGGCTTCTTGCATTCCCTGATACAAATACTCTTTACTTTCCAGTTGCCCTTTTGTGGTCCCAATGTCATTGATCACTTCATGTGTGACTTGT
The DNA here is from genome assembly GCA_008750895.1 of Mirza zaza. Lineage (NCBI taxonomy): Eukaryota > Metazoa > Chordata > Mammalia > Primates > Cheirogaleidae > Mirza > Mirza zaza. Next base: position 42,982 of record VSMD01067625.1, read on the forward strand.
TTCCATTACTGGAGCTTGCCTGCATCGACACTCACATTTTTGGACTTTTTGTGGTGGCCAACAGTGGGTTTTTCTGCATCATAATCTTCTCTTTGTTGCTTGTCTCCTATGCTGTCATCTTGTTCTCTCTGAGGACTCATAGTTCTGAAGGGCGGAGAAAAGCTCTGTCTACCTGTGGATCTCACATTACTGTTGTGGTTTTGTTCTTTGTCCCTTGCATCTTTGTATATGCACGACCTCCATCTACTTTCTCCTCTGACAAAATCGTGGCAGTAGTTTATGCCATCCTGACTCCCTTGCTCAATCCTCTCATTTATACTTTCAGGAATAAGGAGGTAAAAAATGCAGTGAGAAAAGTATGGAAGAGATTGGTGGTGGTTACTCATGGAAAATAAAATATTCAACTTTTTTTATAAAGTCAAGGTTAAAACTAAAAATGTCAAAAAATGTTCTTGGACAAAAAGTTTAAGTTTAAGAGGCAACATATGTTATAACAAAGCATTAATAGGGGTCAGAAAATGATGTTTTCATCCACCAATTCTCATCAACTCTTAGTTGACAGTCCTGTATCACACATGTAAATTAAATTATGTAGAATTTTATATTTTCTAGGAATCTAATAATAAAAAAGGATGACAAGATAAATGACCTCATCAGACTGCTTGCCATTCACTTCATGCATTGAAAAATCTTTTTGGAATGGAGACAACAATATCTCAGAAATTAGAGACAGAAATTTACCCAAACTATGCCAATTGAAAGAAGGTTATGTTTGGAACACTGATATTAGTGTCTCTGAGGATAAAATCAGTCAAGACTGATGTAGAGCACAGACCAGAGCATTCACAGAACCTCAATTATAGGTGTTTCTGTTTCACATGACTGTGCCATTTAATGTAGGTCCACTGCCAACTGCTATAGAATTTCAGTCACTTGGTGAATTTCTTGAGAAACCAAACATGATTGGATCAGTCATTCTTAAAGATTACTTCCTCTTGTGTAGGGCAACCACCCTCTACCGACCAGCTACCAGAGAGGAAGAGGGAACAGATTCCACAAGAGAGTTAGCAGTGGTTATCTCTTTTTCACGCACAATCTAAGGGAACATTTGAAAGATCAAGTTACTACCAAATTGGTACCAAAGCTGTAGATATAGTGAGGTGACTTCCCCCTACAGAAGAATAGAAGCTAGAGGCAACAGACAGCAAAAACCAGATTTCAAAAGAAGATTACTTTTCATTTTATTTGGTGAGTGGAATTTTCTTGACTTAGTCTATCCTGTGAAAATAATTGCATTTGGATAATTATCAATGACGAGATTATTCCAATATAGGCACATCTGTCAAGTCATTCCTGTAGTTAAGGTTCGTGAGTCTCAGGTTTCTAAGTTGCTTCTGCAATAAAATTATTTACAATAAAACCTTTATATTTCTCCTATCACATAAACACCAATAAAATGGCTATTAATTGGGTATGATAGACAAAAGCACTAAGTGATATTTTCCTTTTTTTCTTACCATTCCATGACAGTTCCAAAGTAGAAGAGTGTATGTATTAGTTTTCTTTCTCAGAATAAATATGGCAGAGTAAAGGTAAGATTTCAGTGATCTTCATGGGGAAGTCCATGAAAGATTAGATTAGGATCTAAAATATTATCTGAATAAATGTGTGCACTGCAACAGACCAACTGTGCAACAAGGGCTTGGACATACTGAGGAGCTTTTCCTGCTTCCTTCCCCGGCTTGTCCATCATCTGTCTGTCATTGTAGAAAGGGAAGCTTCTTAATGGCTTTTTCTCTTCAAGTAGATAATTTTATTGTTAAATAGTTCCCTTATCCCTAAGAACTAGCTAGAGATTGATGACCTGGTATCATTGGCTCAATTGATTTATAAATCTGTGAATCCAAGATTTGATATACTACAAAATAAAACATTATTCTGGCCAGACTGTTATGAACAACACAGATTCATGCCTGATCCATGAAACACTAAAATTCAAACAAATTGTAATTATTTGACCTCCCAGCATCTCATTGTGGTCTCTGGAAATAATATGCAAGGAAAAAAGAATATAATATTTAGCGTATGATAATACAAATACTGCAAGACATGGACCTAGCCTTTTTCATTCCAACTAGGTTCATGAATAAAATTTTGCAAAAGTGTCCAAACAACATTTATTGCTTTAGCTTTCCATTTTATTTTCCTTGTTGGTTTTACCTAGCCATGATGAAATTCATTCTAATAAGTTAAGTGGGACCCATGATCTTAAGATTTTATTTTCAGTTTACAGGGCAAATAAACTTGAGGAATACAAAGGCAACATTTTAGATTCTGCCCTGTGTGTTACACATATCCCTTCCGTTTATGTTCAATAGACAAAAATTTAGTGACACAGCTACATCTGGATGCACAGGGGCCTAAGTAAAGTCTTCTGTACTTGGTTGGTCATGACAAGTACCCATCTCTTACTGCACAGGAGGGGACAATGGGCTTTAGTGGACAATTAGCAGCCTTGTCACAGGCACCCGACATCAGGAATATCCACAGAAATATTTTTAACTCTAAATAAATTCAATTTGATATTTATTTCAACTTATCATTGCCAAGTACTATTCAAAGTAGCAGGGTAAAAAATTATACATTCACAGATAGCAGTATAGTGGATTAGGCTCTTCCAAAGCATTCCACAGCAAGTCCAGAAGTTTTGTGAGTTCCCTGAATTTGAAGATATTTCAAACGAAATATCATGAATTTTTCTCCAACTAGGGATTGCCATTTTAAGAGAATGTTTATGTTTTGAATCCTTCCAGAACTATAACTTTTCTGTGTTCATCATAAATCTCATCTCCCCCCCCACCAAACACACCTCAATTCCCCTTTCATTAGATCCTCTGGATCTCATGTCAATAATAAGCAGAATCCTCTACCATTCCAATGATTTATATGGACATTTCCTTTCTCTTATTGCTTTCCTGTTCCCCTCTCCATGTTTCCACATTAGTGAGACATTTTTTTTCTCCCATAGTTCTCATGCTGAAGGCCTACAGATGAGACTTTGTTCTGGTTGCTTCTCACTGCTACATACAGCTCATACTACTGCTTTGGACATGCTGTAATTATTCCTACTTTGTAATTTCAGTCTGACGATGCAAGATTCCACTTTTCCTTATAAAAATCATTCACTGCTTCCAGGGTCATTTCCTCTTCTACCTTAAAGTTTTCAGCTCCTGAGTCACTGTCAATCAAAGTGGTTCTGCCATACTTCTTGGAGATTTTGACATCCTTCTAAGAAGGATCATCAGATGGATCTTCTAATATACTGGCTCCTAAATTAACCAGTTGGCCAATATTCTTCTGGAAATCTCGTCCTACGATCTGTCTCAGCTGTTCATCCCATGGTCATACCATAGACTTTGTCATTACCATCGTTTTAAAACAATCTCATACTGATTAATTTTCAAATAATATCCATTTTCCACCTTCCATCTAACAGTGCTCAACTCTAAAAATTCCTTAACATTATGATGACATACAAACTATTGTCCCTGTCACCTTGTTACATGACTCCAGACATAGTCCTGCCTAAGAACCTTTCAAAAATAATTATCTGTGTGTCCGTTATTCTCCCTTCAGATATGTGCATGGCATACCCCTCACTTTCTTTGGTTGATTATTCAAATGTGTCTCCTAAGTAATGCATTTTCTGACTACCTCACAGTGTAGCAAATCCCATCCACTAACATTTTGTGACTCCTATTCCAACATTTCTGTTTAATTTTCTACATAATACCTATCATTACCTAGCATGTCATATAGTTTAGTTATTTATTTTATTTATAGTTTATGTACTAGAAAATAATTTATATAAGGGTAAGGATTTTATCTTTCCCAAAAACTTTACTGTGATCTTACTGTCAGATGATTTAAAAAAAAAAAAAAACACTTTATTGTTAAATCTCCAGTGCCTAAAATAGTGTCTGGTGTATAGTAAGTTTTCAATATATGTGTGTTGAACTAATAGATGAGCAATAATAAAAATACATAAATGGGCTTCTCCTCGATGCAGTGCAATAACTCATGGCCAAACATACTCTTTCTCTGAACAAATTGAAATCCCAGATACAATACAGGAATCACTAGTATGAGGTACTGGAGACCTACTGAGAAAACTAAAGCTGAAGAGGATATTACTAGAGAGACAAGATCTTCAATGAAGTGAGTTGAAATTTGTGGCCACTTTTACTTTGGGAGCATGTCCTGATTTTTGTCATGGGCAGGCGCTGGAGAGTCAGGGCTTTGCACAGGTGGAGGGTCCCTGCTGGAGGTGGAGTGGGGGAAGAGACACAAACAGAGCTTTTGGAGGAAATCTGGAGAGTCTGAATCAGGCAGTAATTTTCCCCAATATTAGGAGCTGTATATAGGATTATTAAGGATTGAATTGCATCCCCTCAAAATTGTTGAAATCCTAAGCCCAAATACCTGTCAAAGTGACCTTATTTAAAAATAAAAGAAATTTTTCAGATGATCAAGTTAAGATGAGGTTATTAGGGTGAATGCTAATCCAACATATCTGTGTCCTTACAAAACTAGGAAAGAAAAAACAAGCAGGCAGGGGAGAATGTCACATGAACAGGGAGGCAGAGAGATTGGGTGATTCATCTACAAGCTAAAAAATTTCAAAGATTGCCTGCAAATCATCAGAAGCAGGAGAGAGAAATGGAACAGATTCTCCCACTTACTCCTCAGAAGAAATGATGTAATGAACTCAACTAATAAAAAGCAGAAAGGACAGAAGCAGAATCATGACATAAAAATGAAGAAAACAAAACAAACCCAAAATGTGGCTCTTTGAATAGACGAATAAAATTGATAAATACCCACCTATATTTGGTACTTACATGGGTATATATATTTGCCCAAACTCGCTACCATACATTTTAAAATGCTGCATTGTACGCTATGTAAATTATACCTTAAGAAGGAGATTGAAAGTAAAAAGATGTTAAAACAAACATTATTTTTTCTTTCTGTTACCTTTCCCTCTATTCCTTTCCTTCCTTTACTGATTTATTGATTTCAAAATATAATAGAAACTACAGAAATTTTATTAGTTGATTTCTTTGTAATTACCTATAGTGTATTTTATCAATATTATTAGTATTAATAATAATTATTGATCATTATTAATAATTTATTATTATTAAATATTATATTTAACATTAATATTTTCCAGAATAGTATATTAAGAGAAGTCAAGAATCTTGCCTAAGTCATAGAAATACAAATGATGTGTTTAGAATTGAATTGCATTGGTATTAATATTTGTTCGAGTCTTTACCTGGGCCATTCAAAAAGATTTAGCAGAAAAGAGGACACTTATGGTAACTTTCAGTAGTCTGCACCTGAATGTGACTCTAAAGGCATGCTTGAGGGAGCAGTTGGTCACTGTGGTGGGAGGTGTCCCTTAGCACAGAGAGGAGGGGAGGCTCTGAGGACAGAATCTGCCTGTTGACAGACTTCTGGGGATTAATTGGCCCCTGGTTTGCTGTGGTCTTAGATTCACTGTGCTAAATAACTCATTGACCAAATTTATAAGGTTGGGTGGGAAGGGATGTGGTCATTCTCCCTCTGGAGGCTGGGTCTTTGTGAACTTCTATGAAATCTCTATAAGTATTTGATGGAGAAAACATACTAATGTTTAATTCACGTGTTCTGCCAGAGAATATTTTGGATTAATAGAGCTGTATGGTATTGTAGGGATCTTCTATAGAGAATAGTGATTTTTTTTTCTTTTTTAGAAAGTTCTAGAAGAAGACGTGAGGAACTTGCTGCTTGTATTTTAGACTCATTTTTAGAGTCTAATTCAGACCTCTTTAGGAAAGTTTGGCTGTCTGTGGAGTACTTCCTCTCCCCGTAACTTCTGCAGCAGGGTGAAAAAATCTAAAGTAAAATTCATACTTCGTAGACAGACTCCATATAATCATCTTGAAAGTGATAATCATCTAAATCATCTTTAGATCATTATCTAAATCAGAACCAAAAAATAGAAAACTATGAACTTTCTGTCTGATGTTATCTCTTTTTGTATAATAACAAAAAGGTAAGTTTTCAAGCACAACTGAACTATTTCTTCTCTCTTGCCTCCAACTCAGGACAGCTTAGAGCAGTTGTCATCTAGTTCTGTCTCCTAAGAAACCTGAAGTGCCAGGGACATATTTCCCCCAGTTATGAAAATATTTTCATGTTTCAGGATTCCCCAGTTTACACTGGCCTCAGGGAAATTCTGATAGAGAAAGAAGACACAGTGAGGGGCACACAGATATAGTATCCAATACCTGCAGACTCCTGACTTGCCAAGTTTAAGTTCAGGGCGAAGGTAGGGATGCATGCTGATTATACACAGTCAGCATGCCTTAATACTGATGATGGCCATGTTGGCTGTCAATGACCTTCAATGTCATCTGCTTACTACGTCATCTTTGTGGGGTTGGGGTTAGAAATAATAGATGGGTAGAGGAGAAAGAAACATAATGTTTTTAGTGAAATCCTAGAAGAAACTACTCTTTATCCCTACCATGTTTTTTAGCTCATCTTTGTATTAATATATGTGCTTTGTTCTGTCTCATCTCCTGATTCCTTTTCTCTCTGACTCTTGCTCACAGTAAGATTTCCTGTTTCCTTTCAGCTCTGAATCCCCCTAATATTCTAAACTTTCTATCTCCTTCTCACTATTACTTTTCAAATACCACATATCTTTACCCATTCATCCACCAGTGGGTACTTAGATTGATTCCATATCTTGGCTATGGTGCTGCAAAAAACGTGGAGTGCATATTATCTTTCAATATACTGATTTCCTATCCTTTGGATATATACCCAGCAGTAGGATTTATGATTCATATGTACTAGTATTTTTAATTTTTTGAGGAAGCTCCATACTGTTCTCCATATTGGTTTCACTAACTTATATTCAACCAACATATATGAGGGATCCCCCTTCTCCATATCCTCAGCAGAATTTGTTATTACCTGTCTTTTTGATAAAGCCATTTTAACTGATGTGAGATGATATCTCAATGCAGTTTAGATTTTCATGTCTCTGATGGCTAACGATGTTGAGCATTTTTGCACATACCTGTTGGCCACTTGTATTTCCTCTCTAGGAAACATCTGTTCAGATCTTTCCCTATTTTTTAAATGCATTAATTGCTTTTTTTTTCCTATTGAGTTGCTAGACCACAATATCTATTGTAGTTATTAATCCCTAGTTTGATGGGTAGTTTGCGAATATTCTTTCCCTTTCTGAGGGTTCTCTCTTCACCTTGTTGATTTTTCCTTTGCCGTGCAGATGCTTTTTAGGTTGATGTGATCACATTTGTCTCAGTTTGTGATGGTTTCCTGTGCTTTGAGGATATTACTCATGTCCATGGACAGACCAATGTCCTGAAGCATATCACCAAAGTTTTCTTTTAGTAGGTTCATAACTTTGTCTTGGACTTAATGCTTTGTTTGAGTTTGACTTGATTTTGTATATGGCAAGAGATGAGGGTCTAGATTCATTCTTATGCATATGGATATCCAGTTTTCCCACCACTATTTATTGAAGAGACTGTTCTTTTTCCCACTGTATGTTCTTGACAACTTTATCAGAGATATATTCACTACAGATGTGTGAATTTATTTCTGGTTCCTTATTCTCTTCGATTGGTCTATGTGTCTGCTTTTATGCCAGCGTGATGCTGTATTTCTTCCTTAAGTTCTATAGTATAATTCAAGTCAGGTAAGGTGATCCTCCAGTTCTGTTCTTTTTGCTTATGATGGCTTCATCTATTCTGGGTCCTTTGAAGTTCCATATAAGTTTTAGGATCATATTTTTACTATGTCTGTCAAGAATGTCACTGGTATTTTGATGGGGATTGCACTGAATCTGTAGATTGCTTTGGGTGGTATGGCCATTTTTACACTATTGATTCTTTCAATCCATGAGCATGGAATACCTTTCCATTCTTTTTGTGTCTTCTTCAAGGTCCTTCCTGAATGTCTTATAGTTTGTATTACATAATTATTTCACTACTTTGGATCAGTTTATTCCTAGGTATTTTGTTTTATTTATAGCATTTGTAAATGGGATTGCATTCTTGGTTTCCTTTTCAGGTTGTTTGCTGTTGGCATTAGAAATGCTACTGAGTTTTGTATATTGATTATGTATCCTACAACTTGACTGAATTTGTTTATCAGTTCTAATAGTCTTTGGGTGAAATCTTTAGGTTTCTCTAGATATAAGATCATATCATCTGTAAACAAGGATAATTTACTTCTTACTTTCCCATTTGGATGCTCTTCATTTCCTTCTCTAGTCTGATTGCTATAACTAGATCTTCCAGTACTATGTTGAATAACAGTGGTAAAAGTGGGTACCCTTGTTTGTTCCAGATCTTAGAGGAAAGGCTTTCAGGTTTTGCCCATACATATGATACTACCTGTGGGTCTGTCATAGATGCTTTTTTTCATGTTGAGATAAGTTAATTCTATACCCAGTTTTTGAAAGTTTTTATCCTAAATTTTACTGAATGGTTTTTCAATATTGATTGAAATGATAGCATGGCTTTTATCCTTCATTCTGTTGATATGGTGTACCACATTGATTTGTGTTTGTTAAACCATCCTCACATACCTGGGACGAATCCCACTTGATCATGGTGTATAATTTTTAATTGTGTTACTGAATTCCATTTGCTAGCATTTTTGTTGAGTGATTTTGTATTGATGTTCATCAGAAATATTGGCCTATAGTATTTTTGCGTGTGCTGTGTCTTTGCTTTTGGTATCAAGATGATACAGGCCTTGTAGAATGAATTAGGTAGGATCCCATTCTCCTATGTATTTTAAAATAGTTTAAGTAGGATTGGTATTAGTTCTTCTTGGAATACTTGGGGAATTCAGCAGTGAAGCCATCAGGTCCTAGACATTTCTTTTGGGAGAATTTTTACTGCTTCTATCTTGTTACTTTTTTTTTTTTTGAGGATTTGAATTATTTTATTTCTTGTTGTTTTATGATTACCACTTGGTGACTTGTCCATTTTTTAAATATTTTTTATTTCAGCATATTATGGGGGTACACATGTTAAGGTTATGTATATTGCCCATGCCCCCCTCATTAGAGCTTCAAACGTGACCATTCCCCAGATGTTGCACATCTCACTCATTATTTTTGTATATATCCATCCCCTTCTCCCCCCCTCCACCTGCCCGACACCCAATACATGTTTTTCCTATATGTCCACAACCCTATCGAAAAGTGGGCAAAGGACATGAACAGAAATTTTTCAAAAGAAGACAGAATGGCCAAAAAACCTATGAAAAAATGCTCAACATCTCTAATCATCAGGGAAATGTAAATCAAAACTGCAATGAGATATCACTTATCTCCATTAAGAATGGCCTTTATCAAAAAGTCCCCAAACAATAAATGTAGGCATGGATACAGAGAGATAGGAACACACCTACACTGCTGGTGAGACTACAAACTATCTTATTAATTTTTATTGGTTTATTCAGGTTTTGAACTTCTTTCTGATTCACTTTCAGTAGTTTGTATGTGTCTAGGAATTTATCCATTTATTCCAGGTTTTCTAATTTATTGGCATATAGTTACTCATAGTAGCCTCTAAAGATTCTTTGGAGTTTTGAATCTTGCAGTATCAGTTGCAATATCAACTGATATTGACAGATATCAACTGATATTTCTGATGAAGACAGAAATTTATAACAGCAAGAAAGAGTTGAATATTGGACAAATTCTGGAAAGGAAATTTTCTAGCCCTCACTGGCCATTTTTTCTCCTTCCCTGTGGCTCCATTTATATCCTTTTCCTTTCCATATTAAACTTTAAAAATAATTTACCCTAATTTTGATAACTGCGCAAAAATAATGTTTTTTATATTATCTACCCTATTCCATCTTTTCCATCTTGTTTTTAGGTTATGCCACTCTGTTCCTTGAACAAAAACAAATAATAAAGGATTAAGCAAAGCAGGATTCTTGGAATGGAATCAAGTAGTAGATGCTAACTGGGGCTTGGACTGAGAACCAGGCTTCCAGAATGAATTGATCAAGTCTGTTAATGAGTGATATTTATAAAATATCTACCAGACACCCCAAGAAAAACTGGCTGCCATACATATGAGGTTATCTCAGGTTCTGTGGCCAGGACAATATTACCAGAAGTGCAGCCTGGCAAGTAAATGATTCCACATGCTAGTTCATTATTTCTTTCACAGGATTGCACTACATTGGCTACCAGAACTGTGCTGACATGCTACTTACAGGTGACACAGGATGAATTGAAGTTTCTGGGCTATAAGTGGACTTGGACATTGTTTTTCTGTGTGTGTATCTTCATCAGCTTTTTCTTGTCCATGGTTTGACTTCTATACCAGCATTAACAGCCTTGCAGTGGCAAGAGTGGTGGCAGGCATCTTGTATCCTGTGGGTGTTTCTGCTGGCACCCAGGAAGGTCAGCCCAGCCCTCCTACAGGCTCCATGCAATGCTCAGGCCATTCTCCAGGGTGACTGTTCTTGTCTCTTTCAAGGGCATTCAAGGCCATGCTTTGCAGTGCTGACTGGCCCCTCCAATCCATGTTCTCTCTTGATTCCACTGGATATGGCAACACTTTGTGCTCCTGTGTTGTTCTTAAGCCATCTGTGATGAGGGAGGTAACTTGCATGAATCAAACCACTTTTCTTTATCCTCAGTCTGGTCTTTCACCTATATTCCTTCCTGGTGTTGGCATGAGGAAGAGAGATTTGACGTGAACAAGAAAAGAATTATTCACATTTTCCTGTATACTTTGTGCATCAGATTTGTTCTGTGATAATATTTGTGTTTTTTTAAATTTTTTAATTCAGCATATTATGGGGGTACACACTTTAAGGTTATATAAAATGCCCCCACCTCCAGTCAGAGCTTCAAGTGTGACCAAGCCCCAGACGTTGCACATCTCACTCATTATGTGTGTATATCCCCGTCCCCTGCTTTCCCTTCCCACCTGCCCAACACCCGATAAAAGTCCTATATGTCTACTTATGTGCTGATCAGTTAATACCAATTTGCTGGTGAGTACATCTGGTGCTTGGTTTTCCATTCTTGGGATACATCACTTAGTAGAATGAGTTCCAGCTCTATCCAGGAAACTAAAAAACCTGCTATATCACCATTGTTTCTTATAGCTGAATAGTACTCCATGGTATACATATACCACATTTTATTAATCCACTCATGTATTCATGGGCACGTGGGTTGTTTCCACAACTTTGCGATTGTGAATTGTGCTGCTATAAATATTCGAGTGTAGGTGTCTTTTTTGTTGAGTGTCATTTCTTCTTTGGGGTAGATGCCCAGTAATGGGATTGCTGGGTCAAATGGTGGATCCACTTGTGTCACTTTAAGGTATCTCTATATTTCTTTCCACAGAGGTTAAACTAGCTTGCAGTTCCACCAGCAGTGTAGGAGTGTACCTATCTCTCTGCATCCATGCCAACATTTATTGTTTTGGGACTTCTTGATAAAGGCCATTCTTACTGGAGATAAGTGATATCTCATTGCAGTTTTGATTTGCATTTCTCTGATGATTAGAGATGTTGAGTATTTTTTCATGTTTCTTGGGCATTATTCTGTCTTCTTTAGAAAAGTTTCTGTTCATGTCCTTTGCCCACTTTTTGATAGGGTAGTCTGATTTTTTATAACTGATATTCCTGAGTTCTAAATACATTCTAGTTATCAGCCACTTATCATATGTGTAGCATGTGAAAATTTTCTCCCATTCTGTAGGTTGTCTCTTTACTCTCATGACTGTTTCTTTGGCTGTGCAGAAGCTTTTTAGTTTGATCAGTTCCCATTTATTTATTTTTGTTGATGCTATGATTGCCTTTGGGGTCTTCTTAATAAATTCTTTGCCTAGACCAGTGTCTAGGAGAGTGATTCCAATGTTTTCTTCTAGAATTCTAAAAGTTCCATACCTTAGGTTTATGTCTGTTACTCAGCGTGAGTTCATTTTTACGAGACGTAAAAGATGTGGGTCTTGTTTCAGTCTTCTACATGTGGCTATCCAGTGTCCCAGCACCATTTATTGAATAAGGATTCTTTTCCCCAATGTTCTTGTCTGCTTTGTTGAACATTAGATGGCTATATGAGGTTGGTTTATATCTGTGTTCTCAGTTCTTACCCTGGTCAATGTCCCTATTTTTGTGCCAATACCAAGCTGATTTTATTACTACAGCTTTGTATTATAGTTTGAAATATGGTGTATTGATACCTCCCATTTTGTTTTTATTGCCTAGAATTGCTTTTGATATATGGGGTCTTCTTTGGTTCCACACGAAGTGTAAAATTATTTTATATATCTGTGAAAAATGATGTTGGGATTTTAATGGGGATTGCATTGAATCTGTAGATCAGTTTGGGTGGTACAGACATTTTAACAATGTTGATTCTGTCGACCCATGAACATGGCATGGATTTCCATTATTTACATTCTCTGCTATTTCCTTTCACAGTGTTTCATAGTTATCCCTGTAGATGTATATTACCTCCTTAAATAAGTATATTTCTAGGTACTTTATTATCTTTGTTGTTATTTTGAAGGGTATTGAGTCTTTGATTTGGTTCTCAATTTGACTGTTATTGGCATATATGAATGCCTTTTATTTGTGTGTAATGATTTTGTATCCCGAGACTTTACTAAATTCATTTATCAATACAAGGAGTTTCTTGGTAGAATCCTTGGGATTTTCTAAATATAAGCATCAGCAAAGAGTGAGAGTTTGATCTCTTCTGTCCCCATTTAGATATCTTTAATTCCACTTTCATGTCTGATTGCTATAGCCAGGACTTCCATCACTATGTTGAATAGAAGTGGAGATAGTGGCAACCTTGTCTGGTTCCAGTTATAAGTGGGAATGCTTTCAATTTTTCCCCATTCAGTATGATGTTGGCTGTGGGTCTATCACATAGGGCTTGCATCACTTTTAAGTAAGCCCCTTCTATGGCTATTTTCATAAGTGTTCTTGTCATAAAAGGGTGTTGAATTTTGTAAAATTCTTTTTCTGCATCTGTTAAAAGGATCATATGATCTTTTTTTTTGCTTCTGTTTATGTGGTGAATTACATTTATAGATTTGTGTATGTTGAACCATCCCTGCATCCCTGGGATGAAGCCCACTTGGTCGTGATGGATTATTTTCTTGATAAGCACCTGGATTCAGTTAGCTAGTATTTTGTTGAGAATTTTTGCATCTATATTCCTAAGTGATATTGGTCTGTAGTCTTCTTTCTTTGTTGTATCCTTTCCTGGTTTGGGTATCGAAGTGATGTTAGCTTCATAAAATGAATTGGGAAGGATTACATCCTTCTCAATGTTGAAGAATAATTTCTGCAGGTAAGGCACCGGTTCTTTTTTGTAAGTGTGGTGAAATTTGGGGGTGAAACCATCTGGGCTGAGACTTTCCTTTTTAGGAAGGTTTATAATTGCTGTTTCTATTTCTGCTCTTGATATTGGTCTGGCCAGGAATTCTATTTCTTCCTGGTTGAGCCTAGGGAGGTTGTGTGTTTCTAGAAATTTGCCCATTTCCTCCCCATTTTCCAATTTGTGTACATAAAGGTTTTTTGTAGTATTTTTAGATTATATCTTGCATCTCCTTGGCATCAGTTGTAATATCTCTTTTTTATTTCTGATGGAGCTTATCAGAAATTTCTCTTTTCTGCTTTTCATTAGTCTAGCAAAAGGCATGTCAATTTTGTTTATTTTTCAAAGAACTAACTTTTTGTTTTGTTAATCTTCTGTATAGTTTCCCTGTTGCCAATTTCATCTAATTCTGATTTGATCTTGTTAATTTCACTTCTTCTGCTGGGTGTGGGTTTGGTCTGTTCTTCTTTTTCCAGCTCTTTGAGTTGATTCATTTGGTTGTCTCTTTGTGATATTTCTGACTTTTGGATATAGAAATTTATGGAGTTGAACTTTCCTCTCAGTGCTGCTTTAGCTGTGTTCTACATGATTTGATAACTTTTGTCTCCATTGTCATTAAGTTCAAAGAATTTCTTGATTTTTCTCTTGATTTCCTCATTTATGAAGTAATCATTTAGCAGAAGGTTGCTTAGTTTCCACATTTTTGTGTAGAAATGTGAGTTTCTCTTAGGGTTGATTTCTACTTTTATTCCACTGTATCTGAGAAGATACATGGTATAATTTCTATTTTTTAAATATTTTTGAGACTTTCTTTGTGTCCTAGGATATGGTCAATCTTAGAGAATGTCCCATGAGCTGATGAGAAGAACGTATATTTGGTGGATTTGGGATAGAATGCCTGTGAATATCAGTGAGGCTCAATTGTTCTAGAGTTTTGTTTAAGTCCATTATTTATTGATTGATTTTATGTTTGGAGGATCTGCCTGTGCAGTCAGTGGGGTGTTGAAATCTCTAGCTATTATGGAGTTGCTGTTTATCACTTTGCTTAGATCAATAAGGTTTGCTTTATGAATCTGGGTGCATCTAAGTTGGATGCATGTATATTTAAAATTGTTATGTCTTCTTGTTGACCTGTACCCTTCACAATAGTATAATGACCCTCTTTGTCTTTCACTACTTTTTTTCTTTAAAAACTACGTTATCTGAAGTCAAAACTGAGACACCAGCCTTCTTTTGGCTTCTGTTTGATTGAAATACTGATCTCCACCCCTTTATCTTTAGTCTATATGCAACCTTGAAGGTTAGGTGTGCTTCCTGAAGACAAGAAGATACCTGGCTTGTATTTTTTTTATCATTCAGCCAGCCTGTGTCTCTTGAGTGGGGAGTTAAGTCATTCGCATTTATTGAGAGAACTGATAGGTCGGACAGATTTCTATTCATTCTGTTGGGTTGGATGCTGTTGCCTTATTTCTCTCTTGAGCCATTGTGTTATCTGGCCTTTAATCTTTAGCTTTTGAGTGGTTTTACATTTGTGAGTGTTAATTATGCTGATCCATGTCTAACAATGTTTTAAGTACTTCTTGTAGGACTGGTCTTGTCTTGGTAAATTCCCTCAGTCTTTGCTTATCTGAGAATGTCTTTATTTCTCCTTCATAGATAAAACTTAGTTTTGCAGGGTACTAGATTCTAGCTGGGCATTATTCTGTCTCAGAAGAGTGAGAATGGGGCCCCAGTCTCTCCTTGCTTTTAAGGTTTTAGTTGAGAATTCTGGCGTTACTTGAATCGGCTTTCCTTTATATGTAACTTGCTTCTTTCACCATACAGCTTGTAGAAGGGCCTCTTTGGTTGATATTTTGGTCAGTCTGAAGACTACACGTTGTGGTGGTTTCCTGTTTGCATTGTATCTCCCAGGGAATCTTTAGTCTTCTTGTACTTGGATATCTAGCTTTTTAGCAAGGCCTGGGAAATTTTCTTCAATTATATCTTCAAACAGCTTATCCAACCCTTGTGTTTTATCTTCCTCCCCTTCCAGAATTCATAACAAACTCAGGTTAAGATTTTTCATATAATCCCACATTTCTTGAAGCTTTGCTCTTGACTCTTATTTTTCTGCTCTATCTCTATGATTAACTTATTTGATTTGAAGCTGTTATCTTCAATCTCTGATATTCTTTCTTATGTTAGGTCCACCCTGTTTTTGAGGATTTCCACTGTGTTTTGTAGTTTTCTGAATAGATTCTTCATTTCCAGGAGTTTGGTTTGGCTTTTCTTTAATATTTCAATTTCTTTATTGAATTTTTCTTCCAAGTCCTGGATTTTTTTTTGTGGTTTGTGTTGGTTATCCATTTTTTGTTGCATATCATTGACTTTTCTTACAATCCAAGTTTGAATTTTTTCTTCTGTCATTTTAGTGTTCTGAATTTGGTTAATATCCACTGCTTGACAGCTGATGTACCTCTTTGGGGAAGTGTTTTCTGTTTGATTCTTCATACTTCCAAAATTCTTTCACTGAGCCCTTCCCATCTGGATCAGCTGTTGTTTTCCATTTGGTAAGAAACAGACCCTTTTTAGTCACTATTTCTGTATGTACTATTCAAAGGAGGCAGCCTGGGTGTGTGCACTTCTATGGTTTCTTGATCTGCTGCTGGAGGGAGCTCTTCCACCACATATGGGAGGCTACTCCTGATGGGAGGTGTTACTTGTGGAGCCTATTGTGGCCACTTGTGGGGGTTTTGTTCCTTGGTCATGGCTCTGACTGTTGGCAACTGACCAGGCGGAGGAGACTCAGCCCCAGCGTTTTGATCTACTGGGTGACCTAAACTGGTCTGAAGAGCAAAGTCATTGGGTTGTCAGCTATTAATCTGTGCCAAGGCCCAGCGGATTCACCCTAGTCCAGGGGGAAAGTGGCTTTTCTTGTCTCACCCTACCTCCAGGGGTGGAGCCTACCACTTATGGCATGAAAGATGCTGGTTAGGGGATGGAGGTAGTTCCCCAGTTGTCTGG
Organism: Mirza zaza; assembly: GCA_008750895.1. Taxonomy (NCBI): domain Eukaryota; kingdom Metazoa; phylum Chordata; class Mammalia; order Primates; family Cheirogaleidae; genus Mirza; species Mirza zaza. Next base: position 59,450 of record VSMD01067625.1, read on the forward strand.
AACCCCAGTGCCTCAACAGCTGTAAATCCCACCAGCATTAGCCTCCACAAGATGAGGGAAGTGTTCAGAGTTCATCCATCAAGACATGTCTGGCTAATTGATCACAGATTGTGTAAGGGCAGAGCTTGTCACAAGAGTCACTGGGCTGGGGGAAGGGATCTGCCCAATATACTATATCACACCACAGTGACTGGGCTTTGGACCCCAACAATGGTGACCACCTGCCAACAAGCAGAGCACCAGCACTGGGGGTGACTGTTCAGGAGATGGCAGGTGTCAGATTGGGAAGCTGGGTCATTAGGATGCCCCCGTTGTCTCTTTTAGGTCACCTTCCCACAGTCTCACACCTGTTGAGCTACAGCTCTCACTCTTACTGACCCAGCCTGAGTGGGACTATTCTCCTGAGGTGGTTTCAGCTTAGAGTCCCCGACTTAGTGGTCCCTCCATAGGTCTGGACCCATGGATACCAGAGGCAAGTTACCTAACTACCTTCCACAGCAGCTGAGACCAGATCCCTCATTGCTTAATGCTATCCTGGCAGAGAGCCACAAGGAGTTCAAGGTACTTCCTGCTATTGTCCCATCTCCACATAGCACCCTGCTTCTTGCCCCGATTTTGCACCAACTTCTGGCAGGTCCCTGTCTGAGTGGGTGTGGAGGTCACTGGGGAAGCAAGAAGTTCTCATGTGGGTCTCATCCCATTTCACTCGCTGGCCCAGTGGGCCAGAATTTTCCCATGCCCTATGCTCTATTGTTTGTTTTGCACTGTCTAGAGAGTGTGATTTTATCTCCCATTGACCTTCTTTTTTCCTGTTTTGAGTGTCCCACACTGAATCTATGCTGATTCACAAAGCTGTTCTTGTGGGGGAGAGATCCATTCATGTGTAGGAGACTGAGATCTATGCCTCTTTCTCTAGGAGCTGAATCCAGGAGGTAACTTTACTCAACCATTTTTTAGTTCCCTGTGATCATTATTAAGAGAGTATCTTTGAGAGAGTCATTGGAAGCCAGTATTCATGGGAAGCCCAATAAAAAATAAAGCATTATGAGTATTAAAGTAAAATAGAGTTAAATAAATAGTTCCTTAGATTTGCAGAGGCATTATTCTGACATAATCAGGATCTGTAGGGAACAAGATGAGACAGTTCCCAGCTCTGAATAGAAAGACAGATGCCTGGACATCAGGAGAATCTTCATGTGCTGACTGGACATTATACAAATACCTTGGTGCATCGTTTCTGCTCACATTTCTAAATCTCCATCAATACATCCCTAAATCTGACAGTGACTCATTATTCTTTAGTCAAATTGTGTATTTTTTAGATTATATAAACAGAGCTATCATAAAAAATATTAGGTTGACTCTGCATAGCCTAGAAGAGGTCTTAAATTTGTAGATAATAATTTTGTGATGAATTAATAGCTACCCATCCCTTCCTCACCAATTGCAAAATATTTTTTCACATAAATTGATAAGCCAATTCTAAAATGTACATGGATGTGTGTCTGTGCTGGATACCAGCCTTTGGTAATTAGAAAATGTGAGACTCATAGAGATGGAAGACTAGATCCACTAGATACCAGAACATTTCTTAAGGCTCCAGTTTGTAAAAATTTTGGCAAGGGCTGAGTAATAAAGAATTCTAAGGAATAGAAGAACCTGCCCAGAAATTGAGGCATCTATCTCTGAAACTTTCTATAAATTTTATAATTTAATATTTAATGAAAACGGAATTGTAATCAGTAGGATGAGTAGAATATTGGATGAATTCTGGAAGGGCAAATTACTATGCCCCTACCTGCTCTTTCTTCTCCTTGGCAGAGGCTCTCTCTGTCTCTCTTTTCTGATGTAAACTTTAAAAATAATTTAGCCTATTTTTGTGATAGCAGAGAAAAAATATTTCTTATATTATCTGCCCTACTTTGTGATTTTTTCTATTTTTTTATTTTTATTATTTTTTTCTTTTGTATTTCAGAATATTATGGGGTATAAACATTTTGGTTACATAAATTGCTTTTGTACTGTTTTAGTCAAAATTATAACTGTGCCCATCCCCTAGATAGTGTGCATTATACTCGTTAGGTGTGCATTTACCCATTCCCTCCCCCTTCTTCCCTTCTGCTTTATTTCCAATGAAAGCTATTTCTATATGTGCGCATAAGTATTAATCAATTAAGTCCAATTTAATGGTGAGTACATGTGCTATTTGTTTTTATCCACTCTTGTATACTTCATTTAGAAGAATGGACTCCAGTTCCATCCAGGTTAATATAAGAAGAAGTATTATTTCATCATTTTTATGGCTGAGTATACTCCATGGCATACATATACCACATTTTACTAATCCACTCATGTATTCATGGACACTTGGGTTATTTCCCCACCTTTGCAATTGTGAATTGTGCTGCTATAAACATTCCACTGCAGGTGTCTTTTACCAGAAACAAATAATAACCAGAGAAAGGTATACGATGAAGTAGACGATGCTATCGGTATGTTCAAGTGAGAATTCGGGTGCCAGAATGAATTGGTCATGTCTGTTGCTAAGTGATATTTATAAAATATTTATAAAATTCATAAAATGTCACTCTGACTAGATCTGTGGTCCATATAAGGTGATTCTTCTGTGTCAGGATACACATATAAAAGTTCAACTAATAGAAACTATGACCTTTCTCTTAACTCCACAGACAATTGAAGTAATTGTGTTTCTGCACCTTAACTCACTTCAAATTTGCATTTTTCTGTGGAACATAAATAGACATACAAATAGGTGGGATAAAATACTTGAAGACTGTATAAAGCAACAAATTATTTGATGTGATTCCTGGGCCTGATGAGCTAAGTTAAAGTTGTCCTTCAGGTTTCAGGCTCAATGCTACATATTTCTTAAATAGATATGACATATCTTCTTTTCAAATAAAATCAGTAGACAAAAAAATTTGTTAATCTCTACAAATGTTGCCTTTAGTTTTGAAGTCTTTGAATCTCAAATCAGTTTCTGAGAGGAAAAAATAAAATTTTGATTAACCTATGAATTTTTGCATATTTATGCATAAAATATTATCCTTAAATAAGCACTCATTGCTACGCTAGTCCCCAAAAACTGTGCGTGGCCCTTATGGATTCATGCTGTCTCATCCGATAACTCAGCTCTTTTATTAAGTAAGTACAATTCACTGAATTCTGCAAAAAGATGCTACATATTCCATCACAGTATATACAGTGTCCTATTCCTGAACATGAACCTAAATGAAAGCATCTTCTCTATTGGAAGATGCTTTGAACCAAGGAAAAATTGAAAAAGAAAAAAAATCCTCTAATTCATCAGAGACATAAAAGTTTTCCAAAGACTTGAGCAAGACAATCCACATAAAATTGTGTTTGGAAAATGATACTCATGAGAAATTTCTAAACCCTGGGGGAAACTGAGAAGAAATTACAGTAGCTGATGAACTCTCAGGGAAACATCTTTAAATTTCAATGGGAAACCAAGGATGAAACTTTCGTTCATTTATTTTTCGTTAAACCATGTAGAAGATGGCACTTGGTAAGCAGCGGGGAACATTCTCTACCTCCTCCACCAGAGATGCTTTTCCTGTCTCTCTTAGATGTAGAAGGAAGAGTTGGAAACAACCTTGATGTCTTGGCCTGCTCCTGAATGAACTTTTCTCCATAGAGAATGGGAGATTACCATATGATAAATGGTGAGATTTATAATTCACATTTTTGCATTTTCAGAGAGGATTTCAAACTGTGATATAGTGCTTCAAAGTGTGGGTGTTATGGTCCCACTGTAAAGTTTAATGCAATGCATGAGCCTGTCACTTAAGAATTCTACACACTTGGGCTGGTTACATAAACTGCCTGGCTCTTAGACTGTTTATGCTTAAGGAGCATAATAACATTACCAAGCTGAAAGGATGTGGAAACAAAATAATACATGTGGGGTCCACAGAACAGCACTTGATACATAATGTGTCCGATGAACAGCAGCTGTTAGAATGGAAATTCCTGTTTGCTTCATGGTGGAGGGCAGCAGGATCTCCTGATTACTTCAAGTCTAATGAAATTAGACTTATATTCAGACTTTTATATTCAAGTTAAATCTGAATAACTTAGAAATGCAACGAGTGTGTATTTCTGTCCTTGCTCCCCAATAGCATTTTATTTATTCTTTCTAGAATAATCTCATGCATCATTTACCCTCTGATGCTCTCCTCACCCTGATGTTTCAGGTTTAAAAGCAGAATATTCTGAGGCAATTTAAAGAACACTGATGTAACATGGTAAATTCAAGTGTTGCCATTTAAAGATTTATTGATATAAAATACAGCAGAGTGGTCTCCAGGCCTACCAGGTTAGTAAAAAGGTATTATTTGACTACTTTTTTATGGCTGAGGAGTATTGCACAGTATACGTATTCCACATTTTATTAATCCACTCATGTCCTGATGGGCATTTGGGTTGTTTCCCCATCTGTGAGGTTGTGAATTGTGCTGCTATATGCATTCAGGTACAAGTATCTTGTGTCCAAAATGACTGTACCCCTGTATTACTCCGAAATAAAAAAAAATAGTGTATTTACTCTTTCCCCAATGACACCCTAAGAAATGGCACAGGGAAGGACATTAAGGGTGAGATATCATGACTCTGATCACAGAGTGGAATCTTCTGATTTCAACCTCATCCACTTCATTTTCCCTGTGCACATTTGAAATGTCACAAATAGCATTAAGCTCCTGCCTCAGCATCATTCAGGAAAATTTAAATTACTTGAGTGCTAGTGGTCATGGATTTGCCTCCCTTAAAATGAGCTAAGTCACTAAGACAATGGAAAAAAAAAAAAGGTCCTGGCATCCAGCAGGAAGGACACCAGTAGAGGAGAGAAAGTTTTTTATTTCTAAATTCCAGAAACAGTAAGAGCATAAAATTTGAGATCTTTGGGTAAATTTATAGAGCAATGTTGAGAGGAGAGAAAAGTATCTGAAATTCTGAAATTAGAGAACATATTTCTCAGGTTTCCAGGGAAAGGAATATGCTTTGTAGACAGGCAAGGAACAAGTCTTTTATTGCTGGATAATAACCCTGGATCAAAAACATGGTGAATTTAAGGAACCTAACAGGAGGGTAATTACAAATAGGATTTTAATTCTTTTTCTTTGAAATAACAATATTTATTTGAAAAAAATGTACTTAAATATGACTGATATGCCCACATATGTGCATAAAATGTATCTAAAATTTACTGCATGAAATAACACCACAAAACATTACTTTTGATGACAATCTTACTACTCTTATCATTCTGAATGTTATGTGTATTTCAACCTTGAAACAGAAAATCCGTTATTTTCATAATGAATGAGGCCAGACTTAGTTTTGTTGCAAAAACTGATGGGAAGGAAATAGTAGGTAATGTAGATAGTGGGCCATGAGGAGGTCATAGCTCTAAAAGATGCTTTGAGTGGTCCCTGAGCAATCTGAGGTGCAGCCCCAGCATATTAAGGGTGTGGCTTGCAGGAAAGGAAAGATCATGGGAGGTTCCAGGAGAAATATGGACAGACTAAGCTGTTACCTAGAGGAGAATGTGAATTTAATAATGATCACAAAGTGAGTGCATACAGGCCAGGGAGGGCTGGCCCCATGGTATAGCCATTTATGAAGAGTATACAACGATTCATAATTTTAATGTAAGATTCTGTGTTCTTGTAGCATATAAAGTTCCATTTGTGGAAATGAATTATCCTCAAAACACACGTCCATTTTCTGAACTGTTTTAATGATAAAAAATATGGCATTATGGGTTTTAAACTTGTTTAATTTTAAATATCTTAATAATAATAATATATGTATTGCAAATAAAAAGTCACTATAAGTTTTGTGTTTCCTTCTAGATTAGAAAATTATATTGAAAATATCTGTACAAATGAGAAGAGTTATTACAATTTTTCTTCTGTTTTTCTCACTAATGTTATAAAGATGCTTCATCTTCTATGCCCGCATATTATTAATATTTTATTTAAAGCACTGTGTGATATCAATTTGTAATAGCCTGATTTACATAAACTTTTTGCTATCATGGAATATTTTAGTTGTTTCTCAGCTTTCACTATTATAAATGACATGGCACCATCTTTCATTATAAAACTTTCTCATCTCATTTTTCCTTCAGAATAACTTTTACACTTTGGACTACTTGTATATAAAACACTAAAAAGTTGAAGATTCTGAAATTATTTATTAATATATATTTCAAAAGGATCACACAGATACAACAGTTTCATTGCACTTTTAGAATAGATATAATTGAAAAATAGCATGATATAAAAAACACATTATATTCTTATAACTGATTCAATTTTCCAAATCACTTTATGTCTGTAGGTAAATGCTGCATAAAAATAATGCTGACATCAATATATGATTTCTACTTTGCAAAACAAATTATAAAATAACTGTCTGTTTTGCTTTCATGGGTCAGGCAGCTTGAACAAGCGTTACTATCTATTTTATAGCAGAGGCGGCTGAGGTGTTAGTTTGTTCAATGACATATGGCTAGTGCATGATGAAGCTGGGATTGCTAGCTTTTTACAAGCACAAAACTTAACAATTTCTTTTGTTTTTAATAACCTTTCTTCACAGTAATTTTTGATTAACAGAAAAGTTGCTAAGATACCATAGTGAGTTTCTGTGTACTATACACTTAATTTCCATTACTATTACCAACTTACAATTCCATGTGTATGTAAAAATCAGCTTATTTGTAAATCTCATAATAATTCCCTTTTTTCTTTTATTCATCTATTTTTCAGATATAATACATAGGTGTACATACACAAATATTAACACATGCAGACAGACATACATATGTGCTATTTGATGCATTTCAGTTATGCGTATAGATGAGGAAACAATCATCCTGTGAAGCTGTGTGTTCCTGTTGAAAATGAAGCCAAAGGTAGGATGATTATCTGGACGATGCATTCCAAAGCTTTTTGTGGTTAAGGTGGATGGTTTTGTAAGTGAGGTACTAGTCACCATGTTGAGAAGGGCACTTTATCATTAGCAATATTTTCCCATTTTCAAGTTTGACCCTCATTATAATCCAAAGAGAGGAGTAGGTGAGCTATTGATATATACATACCTCTCTCCTTTACAGTATCAAATAAATTTGAAACATATATATCCTAGGTAGTTATACTTGATCACACCTGACCACATTGTGTAAATAATTGGCAAATAATTTAAAAAGCCTAAAGACTCTGTCTTATATACAACTTGTTGTGTTTCTTCCTTGCCTATGTTGTGGCCACCAATTTGTACATGTAAGTACTTTAAGAAAGGTCATTGCTGCTCTGTAATTCTTGCTGAAAAGGAAAATCCCACTCCTTTCTCTGTTGATCCAGTGGAGCCAGAGGTTCTGTTTTCAAATCCCATATCAAGAATCGGTTGTTTGCGTGAACTTAACCTCTTTAAGCTAGAGCTTCCCACCAATCAAACAGGGACAATAGAACTATCACAAACTGTGTTCTCGGCAGTGGGTCTCAACCCCACCTTAATTCACCTAGTCACCATGAAAGCACTCTCATATTGACATTATTATTTTTGTAAACTTCTGTTCTCATTGTTATTGAAAGATTAAAATTAAACTCAACACTTAGTAATATTTGTTGTGTGTTAAGTGTACAGCCTGACATTTTGCCCAGATCATTCTCTTTTATGAGGAATGAATTAATTCATTTAAAGGAGCCACACGGTCCAGACTTTCAAGGAACTATTTGAAGAATAGCTATGATTTTCAAGAAGCTTTTAACTGCATGTTATATTGTCTTCTATTTATAGATAAGTCAGTCTCCAGGTTAGGATGTCATGCTGATAATCCATGCTCCCATTTCATGTCAGTGGCAGGCATGGCCAATAACCTACAGTCCTCCTTTCCTTATAACTTGGAAGTGGCTACAGAATCCTTCTCAATAATGCACTCTGGGAGGCACCAGTAAATGATCAAACCTGGCACTTGAGGTGAAAACTGTTTCTCTTCTCTACCACATGTGGATGTTTCCTTCCCTCATATGGAAACTCTGCCTCTCTTAAGGCATTCCATAATTTATTTTCAACCCAATGCTGCATGACCTTTCACTACTACCCTCAACAATTTCAAGTTTAGTGTTCACAGTGACAATACAAGCACTCAGATAATTCTGTATATAGATGTGCCAACTTATTAAATACCATAATGCTATAAATTGAATGAGTCAGTTTTTCTTTATCATGCCTACAGATTCTACATGATCACCACAGTTGGGAGTTTCACTCTTTACTTGGAAATCATGCAAAACCAAAGCTTTGTAACTGAGTTCATCCTCCTGGGGCTTTCTCAGAATCCAAATGTTCAGAAAATATTATTTGTTGTATTTTTTTTTGTCTACATAGCAACAGTTGGGAGCAACATGCTAATTGTAGTAACAGTCCTCAGCAGCCCTGCTCTACTGGAGTCCCCCATGTACTTCTTCTTGGCTTTCCTGTCCTTCCCAGATGCATGCTTCTCCTCCGTCATCATCCCAAAGATGGTCGTGGACTCCTTGTATGAGAGGAAATCCATCTCCTTTGAAGGATGCATGATACAAGTTTTTGCTGAACACTTTTTTAGTGGGGCAGAGGTGATTGTCCTCACAGCCATGGCCTATGATCGGTATGTGGCCATTTGCAAGCCTTTGCATTACTCTTCCATCATGAACCGGAGGCTCTGTGGCATTCTGATCGGGGCAGCCTGGACAGGGGGCTTCTCTCATTCCACGATACAAATTCTCTTTACTTTCCAGTTGCCCTTCTGTGGTCCCAATGTCATTGATCACTTCTCTTGTGACCTTCAGCCATTACTGGATCTTGCCTGCACCAACACTCATATCTTTGGCCTTTTTGTGGTCCTTAACAGTGGAGTTTTCTGTATCCTAATCTTCTCCTTGTTGCTTGTCTCCTATGGTGTCATCCTGTTCTCTCTGAGAACTCATAGTTCCGAGGGGCAGAGAAAAGCTCGCTCTACGTGTAGATCTCACGTTGTTGTGATTTTGTTCTTTGTCCCGTGCATATGTGTATACACACGACCTCCATCTGCCTTCTCTTCTGATAAAATAGTGGGAATAATTTACGGCATCCTAGCTCCCTTGCTCAATCTTTTGATTTATACTTTCAGAAATAAGGAAGTGAAAAACACCATGAGGAAAGTATGGAACAGATTGGTGATGGTTTCTGATGGAAAATAAATTATTAAATTTTTTCTTATAAAATCAAGGTTAAGAGTAACAAAGTGAAAAAAATCTTGGACAAAATCTTTATGGGATATACCTTGTATATACAAAAAAGTCACATGATGTTATAACAAAGGGCATAATGGGGGGTCAGAAAATTACATTTACATGCTCTGATCACTCATCAACTCTGACTGGGCAGCCCCGTGTCCATGTATGTAAATTAAAGAGCATTCAAATTTATATTTTCTCAGACTGTAATAATGAAAAATTTTCAACCACATATCTATTATTTCAGGCTTCCTTCTGTCACTGCCCAACCCTAACAAATCTTTAACTCCATCGTGACATACAAACCTGTCAACTTTATACATGAACCCAGTCACATACTCCTACCTAAGAAACTGTGTCAAATAATTCTCATTGTCTCAATTATTCTTCCTCCAGATTTGTGCATGTCTTATCTTCTCACCTCCTTTGGTTGATTATTCAAATGTATCTTCTGAATAATGCATTTTTTGACCACCTCACAATATAGCAAATCTCACCCCCTAACATTTTGTGACTCCTATTCCTAAATTTTTCTTTACTTTTTCTATTTAACACTTATCATTACCTGCCATGTCATGCAGTTTAATTACTCATTTTATTTATTGTTTATACACTAGCAAATAATGTATATAAGGGTTAGGATTTTTATCTTTCTCAAAAACTTTACTGTGGGATCTTAATGCCAGATGATTAAGAAAAAAATAAAACTTTATTATTAAATTGCCAGTGCCTAAAACAGTGTCTGACAAATAGTAAGTGGTCAACATATATGAGTTGGATTAATAAATGAACAATAATAAAAATATATAAATGGGCTTCTGCTCCTGGGTGCAACCAGTAACTCATGGCCTAAAATACTCCTGCTGTGAACAACTAGAAACACCAGATACAGTATAGCAATCACCTGTATGAGATGCTAAAGACCTTCTGAGAAAACCGAAACTGAAAGGTATAAGATTAGAGACACAAGATCTTCAATAATGTGAGTTGAATTTTGTGGCCATGTTTATCCAGGGGGCATGTCCTGATTCTTGGCATGGGCTGGAAGTGGGGTGTCTGGGCTTTGCACAGGAGGAGGGTCCCTGCTGGAGGTGGGGTAGGTGAGAAAATAACAACAGAGCTTTTGGAGGAAATTTGGAGAGCCTGAATCAGGCAGTATTTTCCCCCATTTTCAGGGACTGTATAGGATTGTTATAGTTTGAATTATATCCCCCCCAAAAATGTTGAAGTCCTAATCCCAGTACCTGTGAATTTGACTGTATTTGGAAATAAATTATTTGTAGATTATCAATCTAAAATGAGGTTATTAGGGTGTATTCTAATCCAGCATAACTGTCTCCTCATAAAAATGGGAAATAGAAAAACACGCACACAGGAGAAATGTCACATGAAGAGTGAGGCAGAGAGATTGGGTAATAAATTTATAAGTTAAAGAATTTCAAAATTGCCAGCAAATTATCAGAAGCCAGAGAGAGGAAAGGAACAGATTTTCCTTCATAGTGCTCAGAAGGAAGCATATAACCAAATCAAATTTAAAAAAAGCAGAAGACAAAGAAGCAGAATATAAAAATGAAGAGAATATAAACAAAGCCCAGCTTTTAGACCTTAAAAGGTGGATTTAAATTAGACCTTAAAAGGTAGATTTAAAATAAAAAGATGTAAAAACAACCATTATTTTCTTTTCAGTCCCTTTCTTTTCCATTCTTCTCTTTACTGACTTACTGATTTCAGAATATTTTGGAAATTATAGAAGTTTTATTAGTTGTTCTCATTGTAGTTACTGATAATGTATTTTATCAATATCAATAGTATTATAAACAATAAATATTGAGTATCAATAATAATTTTTTGTCATTATTATTACATATTCTATTTAATGGTAATATTTTCCAGAACAGGAAATTAAGAGAAATTAAGAAACTTGCCTAAATCCTAGAAATACAAATGATGGATTTACAATTCAATTGTATTGGTATTAATATTTATTTGAATCTTTATCTTGGCCATTCAATGAGATTTGGCCAAAATGATAACGCTTTAGGTAACTTTCAGTAGTCTACACCTGAATGTGACTCTGAAGGCATGCCTAGGGAGCAATTGGTCACTGTGGTGGGAGGAGTTCCTTACCACAGGGAGGAGGAGAGGCTCTGAGGACAGAATCTGCCTGTTGACAGTCTTGCCTGGGATTAATTGGCCCCTGGTTTGCTATGGTCCTATATTAACTGTTCTAAATAGCCCACTTAGCAAATTCTTCAAGGTTGGGTGGAAAGGACTGCAGTTTTTCCCTCTGGAGGCTGGGCCTTTGTGAATTTTATGTAACCTCTATTAAATATTTGATGGAGAAAACATACATGTCTAATTCACATATTCTTCCAGAGAATATTTTCATTTAATAGAGCTGACGTTAAAGATATTGCTGTAGAGAAAAGTGGAATATTTTATTTCTGTTTTTTCTTTTAGAAAATTCTAGAAGCAGAACTAAGAAACTTTCTGCTGGTAATTTAGACTCATTTCTTAGAGTCTATCTCAGGCCTTTTTAGGAAAGGGTGGCTGTCTATGAAGTGTCTCCTCTCACCCATAGCTTCTGTAGCAGATTGAACAAATATAATGTAAAATATACACCTTGTAGGTGCAGTGCACATGATCAGAGTAAATTGAATTTAAAAAGAGAAAACTGTGAGCTTTGTTTCAGATGTCATCTCTTTTTTATATAAGAAAAAAGGAAACTTTTCAAGCCCAACTGAACTATTTCTTCTCTCTTGCCTCCAACTCAGGACAACTAAGGGCACTTGTCATCTAGTTCTATCTCTTCAGAATCTTGAAATTCCAGGGACATATTTCCCCCAGTGATGAAATGATTCTAATGTTTCGGGATTCCTCAGCTTACACCAGCCTCACACCAGCCTCTGCTTGACGCTTGGCATGTGCTGGCTTCATGTGCGTGGTAGAGTCTGATGCCTTGAATAGCAGTGTGGGAAGAGCACAAGAGAGGGATTGCTGTGGATCACACAGGCTTGGGCTCTTGTCTTGGGTCCTCGCTAACTGCTCACTGGTAAACTCTGTTTTCCAGCTTAGCCTAAAGTGTGTAAATCAGAGCCAAACCAATGTGCCTATGAGATATTATACAATCCAATGGACAAAAGATTTTGATTGAAAAGTTAGAGAAGGATATACATATGAAATACATGATGAATAACCCCCCCCCCCCCACACACACACACAACACATTCATTTTAATGGAGCATGGCCATTAATAGTGAGATAGCTCTTTGGGGAAATCTGAGAATGCCTTGCTGAGCAGTTGGTACTTGAACTGGGCACTCTGTGGACAGGTAGAAATGGAGGGCTGAAGTTATAGTAGAGGACAGGTCATTCAGCCTCAGTGAGATATGGAATATTCAAGGAGTGAGATGTCTAGGTGTATTTACAAGGCACAGAAAATGCCAGGCGTGGCTGGAGCATGGATGTGCAGGAGCACTGGGAGGACAAGTGAATGGCAAGTGAGGGCACCAAGTTGGAGGTTTGAAAGCTGGAGTGAGCATCTCATCCATTGCATTTGCAAACTAAAGTAATCATTTTTTATATTTATGAATTATCATGTTTTCAAAATGCCCACCTTTCCTTTTCAAGTGCTAGAAAGGAGGCAAAAAGAAGGAGAAGACGGTAACATTTAGAAGAGGAAACACCTGAATTTGGGTTGTTCTTCAACTTCTCTTTCTGCCTGGGGGTTAATAACATTGATTTCTTTTCATTTTTTTATAATACATACAATTTTATTTCTCAACTATCCTCTATAATGTTGGAAAAAATTTACAAATAACCTAAACAAGGTGATTAACTTGTGGAGGTCTGGTAGCCTTGGAGGGTTAGAAAAACTGCTGGTTCTCTGACATTTGCTTTGGGACATGGGAGATGGGAAGTGAGAGAAGTGGTGGAGGACATGGCTGGCGGGAGGATCAGCATTGAGAAAGTGAGAGCAGCAGCAGCAGCAGCAGCTATGGTGGTGCATAGGCATTGAGAATAGAGGAAGTGAAATGCTTGTCACCATCTACTTTCTCCAGGAAGTTTTAAGGTATTAAAATAAAGTGAATGAAACTAGAAACACCACAGTATGCACCTTTACAAAAAGGTCCCTAAGATTAAATTTAGTTTTACTGATACATTTCAAAGAATGAAAAGAGGTATGGAGAGAGACAGTGATTTTCCACCCAATAATGTGCATGGGAATGGAAAAGACAACCTCCATAACTGTATACAATAATGTTGAATCCATCCTTCCCATAGGGATGCTTCTTTGGATAATTACAAAGGAGTATGGACTTTGGGAAATTCATGTAATATTTGTGAAAATGTGGCACTAAAATTACATGGGGAAACAAATAATACTAAGTAATTTCTTCAATGTATTTAGTGTTTATTATTTGCCAGAAAGTTTTCTGTGAGCTTTGTTTGCATTATAGTATTTAATTCTTAAAACCACCATCTACATTAGGTGTTATTATAATTCTGATTATACACATGATGTTGAGTCATTTATCCAAGAACACACTTGGTATATATATATATATCCTGAAGCTCAAATTACAAACCAGAATTTAGAGACTGAGCTCTTCAAAACTATACTATTGCAGGAATACCAACCCACCCTTGCAAAATTACAAAGCAGAACAAAACAAAACTGGTCATGACTGAAGGCAAGGTAGGCAATTCACCTTCTCAGATTATTTCTATCTTTATTTGTCAGAAAAGTCCATCAAACACATACAGGTTTTAGAGATAGTATTTTTACTTTATTGTGAAGATATTAACTTGGAAAAATGTGATATTTCTTTCAAATTTATCTTGTTTGGAAAACAATCTGATGAACTGATTATATGTTTATCAGCACTTCAAATCCCTCATGCATCATGTCTGTGGTCAATGTTCAATTATTGATAACAGCTATTGTTTACATAGGAAACAGTCTTTACTGTAAAGAGAGTTAATAGAAACATTTTGGTATTTATTGTGATTATATGTTTCAATAGGGTCTTGGTGAAAACTGAAAGCTCACATACTGTATAAGTGATTTATTTTTATCTTATGTTATTGAGTTGGGAATAGTATAGATCTACTTGGTTTATGTTATTTTAATTGTCATGTGAGATACTTACCATGAATTAAAATTTTTTGAGAATTTCTTAATGATTTATTTGTTCTCATTTAATATGTTAATAAATTTGAAGTATCTTACAAATGTTTGAATCAGATACATTTCTTTTTTCATAAAACATACTATTTATAAAGTATAGAATTTTGTATCATTCAAATGGATTGATAATATTTGGTTGTTTAGAGTAATAATAATGCTTCTAAGATGTGTAATATTGCCTGAGCACCTACAGTGTTATACACAAGTCTTATAAGTACTCAAGGGGTGAGCAAGAGAGATCCTCCTGCTGGAAGTTATCTCTTGAGTATTCAGACAGCCCCCATGAATTATGAGTACTTATTTTCTATTATAAATGCATATATAGCTACATAATTGTGAGTGAGGTCATTAAATTATGCACATATGCAATGAAATATCAGAAGCCCCCAAAATGGAACTTATTCTTTAGACAGCTGGTCCTTCCCATTGACCCATTCTAAGTTTAAATTTGGATTTTTTTTTTTTTTTTTACTCAGAAATATAAAGATTCCTAGAAACAAGTGATGGTAGTATTGCTGTTACCTTCCAGGACACCACCTGATTGACAGTCTCAGGAATCTGAAATTCCTCTATTCTCAACTCTTTCAGACCCCCCAATAAAAATGCTTGCCCATTATAAGCATATGTCATTTAGCCTTTGGCCTTTGAAGGTTTCTATTTGCCTTTTCTCAGTTATCTCTTATTTACTTTCTGTCCTCACTTTTATTCTCCCTCTCCTGCTTGAGTCTAACTTGGCTCACCTAGAGGCACAAAGGATAGAATGATCTTCTGATCTTTGCAAATGGTGGTCAACAAATGTGGACACTAGAATGTAGCATATTTAAAATAATGCTGTTAATACAAAGTTGCATGTTATACATAAAATTGGTCCTGGTTCACACCGGAAAGGCTCGGCAATTTATTTACTTTACTCAGGGGAGAACTAATGCCTTGTATTCAGCATGAACTCAGACAGCCAAGAACTAATGAACAAAATAACTAATGTATTAATGATTTTAATAATCAAATAACCTTTAGTACATGCCAATTCAGACTGTTTAATATAAAGATGGTCCGACAGCAAACATGACATCATGTAAAGTAGGATAAATGTGTCAATGATAAGAATGCAGAAACTTTATCTAGAAAAATCATTACATTTTCAATAAGGAATATATGACAAGACATGATTTTCCCCAAGTTCACTACATCAAAATCAACAAATATTTCCAGATTTTTAGCATTATTTCTACTATACCATGATTTTTTCCAAAATCCTTATTTTGACATTCTCTATTGATCATGGTCAAAACATAATAAATTCCAGACAAATTTGAAAAGGAGGGAAAATGTACAGTGCCCATCCACTTTGAGTTGTATTATCAATTTTTTGTGTTTAATAGCCTAGATTGCAATAAATGGCAATTCAGTGTGTGTGTGTGTGTGTGTGTGTGTGTGTGTGTGTGTGTGTGTGTGTGTTTTAAAATAAAACATTGCCTTCATTGGACCTAATGGCTGGTAAGAATTAAGTAGAACTATCTCCATTCAGTTGCTCTCTCATGAGCTTTGAAATTCACTTTAATTAAAGTATAATAAGCATTTCATCATTATTCACAGTGTGCCTGGTTTTCTCACTGCTCTAAGTGAGTTATTCGTAGATGATAGGACCTATTTGAGATATAGCAAAGCATTTCAGAAAGCCAAATATATGAATATCAGCCTACAATTTTATGTTCCATGTACTGGGTATTACTTTATAGCTGTATATAAGTAAAGCCAAAATATATGAGACTGTTTTCATGGTAGATTTTAGAGAGCCAATAAACCTTCAAGAAAAAATAATACATAATATCAAAATGCAGTTTTTGAAAGATACTCTGGAGAAAGTAGCAGTCTTGATTTCAGTAGATCATCTCATAGATAGATCTGCTCCTATAGGACTTCCAGCTACAATGCTAAGGCCTCATCACTGTAGTAGAAGCAAGAAATTTGTGAAAATGAAGAGGGTAGTTGTGGAAGGACATGCCACACACTTATTTTCTAATGAGATGTTCTGTGTGAGGCCCTGTAGGGGAAAAACTGTCGACAAAGGCATTGCATTCTTGACTTGGAGCTCGTGATCATCTCAAATTCATTATCAGCCCTTTTGTTTGCAGGCTCTGACACCTGAGTTAAATATCTTTAGAAGAACATGGAAAAGAGGAACAACGTGACTGAATTTGTCCTCCTGGGGCTCACACAGAACCCTGAGGGGCGGAAAGTTCTCTTTGTCCTGTTCTTACTCATCTACATCATAACAGTACTGGGCAACCTGCTCATCGTAGTGACCATCACGGCCAGCCAGTCCCTGGGATCCCCCATGTACTTTTTTTCTGGTTTATTTGTCATTTATAGATACTGTGTATTCGACCACCATTGCTCCCAATATGATCACAGACTTGCTTTCATAGAGAAAGACTATTTCCTATCAGGCTTGCATGATCAATTTTTTTATGAATCATTTATTTGCTGGTGCTGAAGTCATTCTTTTGGTGGTGATGGCCTATGACCGCTACGTGGCCATCTGCAAACCTCTTCCTTATTTGATCATCATGAATCGGTGGGTGTGTGTTTTCATGCTGTTGTTGGATTAGATTGTAGACTTTATTCATTCATTACTTCAATTTATTTTTATTTATCAGCTCCCTTTCTGTGGCCCCAATGTCATTGATAACTTCGTGTGTGATATGTATCCCTTGTTGGAACTTGATTGCACCAATACCTACCTCATTGGACTTTCCATGATAGCTAATGGAGGAGCCATTTGTACTGTCACTTTCTTCATTCTCCTCCTTTCCTATGGGGTCATATTACACTCTCTGAAGGCTCAGAGTTTGGAAGGGAAACACAAAGCCTTGTACGCCTGTGTGTCCCACATCACTGTGGTCATTTTATTCTTCGTCCCTTGTATCTTCCTATATGCAAGGCCCAGTTCTACCCTTCCCATTGGTAAATTCATGACTGTGTTTTTAACTTTCATAACTCCAATGCTGAACCCCCTAATCTACACCCTGAGGAATGCAGAAATGGAAAATGCCATGAGGAAACTGTGGAGTAAAAAAGGGACCCTTAGTTAAGTATATTCCTAGGTACTTTATTTTCTTTGTTGCTATTGTGAAAGGAATTGAGCCTTTGATTTGGTTCTCAATTTAATTGTTGTTGGCGTATATGAGTGCCTCTGATTTCTGTTTATTGATTTTCTATCCTGAAACTTTACTAAATTCATTTATCAATTCTAGGAGTTTCTTGGTTGAATCCTTGTGGTTTTCTAAATATAATATCATATCATCAGCAAACAGTGAAAGTTTGATCTCGTGGTTACCTTTAATTCCAGTTTCCTGTCTCAATGCAATACCTATTAAAATCCCATCATCATTCTTCACAGATATGGAAAAAATAATTTTACTCTTCGTTTGGAACCAGAGAAGACTCTGCATATCAAAAGCAATTCTAGACAATAAAAACAAAATGGGAGCTATTAATATGCCAGATATCAAACTATACTACAAAGCTGTAGTAATTAAGTCAATCTGGTATTGGCACAAAAATAGGAATATTGACCAGATCCGAGAACCCTGATATGAAACCATCCTCATATAGCCATCTAATCTTTGACAAAGCATTCAAAAACATACACTGGGGAAAAGAATCCCTTTTCAATAAATGGTGCTGGAAAAACTGCATAGTCACTTGTAGAAGGCTGAAGTAGGATCCATGCCTTTCACCTCTCACAAAAATCAACTCATGCTGGATAACAGACTTAAACCTAAGGTATGAAACTATTAGAATTCTAGAGGAAAATGTTGGAAACACTCTGATAGGCATCATCCTAGGCAAAGAATTTATGAAGAAGACCCCAAAGGCAATTACAGCAGCAACAAAAATAAATAAATGGGACATTATCAAACTAAAAAGCTTCTGCACAGCCAAAGAAACAGTCATGAAAGTAAATAGACAACCTACAGAATGGGAGAAAATTTTCTCATCCTACACATCTGATAAGGGGCTAAAAACTAGAACCTACTTAGAACTCATGAAATTCACCAAGAAAAAAATCAAACAACCCCATCAACAAGTGGGCAAAGGACATGAACAGAAACTTTTCTAAAGAAGACAGAAGAATGGCCAACAAACATATGAAAAAATGTTCAACATCTCTAATCATCAGGGAAATGCAAATCAAAACCACAATGAGATAACGCCAGTCAGAATGGCCTTTATCAAAAGCCCCAAAACAATAAATGCTGACATGGATGCGGAGAGATAGGAACACCCCTACAGTGCTGATGGGACTGCAAACGAGTTCAACCTCTTTGGAAAGTAATATGGAGATACCTTAGAGTGATACAAGTGGATCCACCATTTGACCCAGCAATCCCATTACTGGGCATCTACCCAAAAGATCCAAGGACACTCTAGAAAAAAGACACCTGCACTTGAATGCTTATAGCACCACAATTCATAATTGCAAAGCTGTGGAAACAACCCAAGTGCCCATCAATTCATGAGTGGATTAATAAAATGTGGTATATGTATACCATGGAGTACTATTCAGCTCTAAGAAACAATGGTGATATAACACATCTTGTATTTTCCTGGTTAGAGATGGAACCCATACTACTAAGGGAAGTATCCCAATAATGGCAAGACAAGCACCACATATACTCACCAGCAAACTGGTATTAACTGAGCAGCACCTAAGTGGACTCATAAGAACTACAGTAAGGGTATTGGGCAGGGGGAAGGTGGGATGGGGACGGGTATATACATACATAATGAGTGAGATGTGCACCGTCTGGGGGATGGTCACACTGGAAGCTCAGACTTGTGGGGGCAGGGGGGCCAAGGGCATAATTTGAAACATTAAAATTTTTACCCCCATAATATGCTGAAATAAAAAAAAAGTGACCTTAGTAGGATGAGGGCTGTATCCCTAATGATAGAACATGACATTCATTTTTTCATAGAAGCAAGGAATACTTTCACTATCAATGACTCCATTTTGTCATCATTCCTTTTTATAATTTAGGTTATTTATTCTAAAACAGCCATATAAATTAATATTTATTAAAGTGAAACAGGCTATACCCCTTAGAGATCAAGAGAATTGCATAGGTTTAATTAATCCCTATACTGTTTATGTAATCATAGTGTGTTAAGATTATTTGTTGGACAACAATTTTTACTTTTATCTCAAGTTCTCACTATTTATTAAAAAAATTAAATGTTTCTTTTTTCTTCCCAAAGAGCTATAGTCTTAATTTAAAGGCACCCAACTGACAAGCCACTGGAGGGAACCAACCAAATAAATACCCTGTCATCCTTTTCTTCCCTCCCTGATTGCCACCATTCACCTGTGGGCCAGAGGTAAGGCAGCTGGTTAAAGCTGACCTTGAAAAACAGACACCAAAGGAGGAAAAGAGTGAGAGTAGATCCAAAACAGTTAAAAGAGTATACAGAGTTTACTTTCCAAAAGTTTATTCAGTTGTATTCTAAGTAAAATTGTGAACTCCCCTTTTTGGAGTTACCTGTAAAAAAAGAAAACAGAGGAAATAAGTAGAGTCCTCTGACTTATTTATTTACTCAATCAATATTTATTAAACACCTTTGTGAGTCAGACACTGAAACAAGTGCTGGGTATAAAAAGGTGAACAAGACAGAAATAGCCCTGTTCTCTGCAGTTTTCTTAAAAAGCATTTAAGTAGAACAAGGGGGAAGGGATGAATTTGAATTAATCTGTATATCAACAGTGTGCAGATCAAAATGAAGAGTTCTAACAGAGTTTTTAAAAATGTATTTAAGGAGGAGTTTTCTAATATTTCTTACTGCCTGACAAGGAGTCAAATTTCTTACAGGTCAGTTCTCTCTGCCTCGATGTCCTCTAGTAACCAGGAACTCAGTGTCCTCATAAGAAGCTGAATTAGACAACTTCAAAGATTTATTCTCATATTGTTTTATAAGATGAAAAATGTAAATAATGTTTCTTCTCCTCTAGCATACCATGGAATAAAATAGCTTCTGTTACCAAAATGCCTCTGGCTTATCTGAAAACCCAAAATAGATAGTGTCCATAACCATTTCTATTAAGAATTTTGTTTTTAAAAGATAATCTACAGCTTCGGAATTTAGCATCAGTATTGAAATAAAAGAAATCAGAATGAATGTGACGGAATTCATTCTGATGGAACTGACACAGAATCCTCAAATGCAGAGAACTTTAGTTTTGGTGTTACTTATCACCTACATTGTCACTCTTGTGGGAAGCCTGCCTATTGTGGTGACCATAATCTGCAGCCAGACTTTGGACTCCCCCTTGTATTTCTTCCTGGCTTTATTATCTTTGATAGATGCATGCTATTCCTCTTCCATAATCCCTAAAATGCTAGCCCATTTGCTCTCTGAGACAAAAGCTATCTCCTTCAATGGCTGCATGACACAGCTCTTTGTTGAACATTTCTTAGGTGCTTCAGAGATTGTCCTCCTGGTGGTCATGGCCTATGACCGCTGTGTGGCCATCTGTAGACCTCTCCATTATGTGACCCTGATGAGCCACCGCATGTGCTGCCTCCTGGTGGGAGTGTGTTGGACAATAGGTTTTCTCCACTCTATTGGGCAGATTTTAGTTACTTTCTGGTTCCCATTCTGTGGCCCCAAGGTCATGGATCACTTCAAGTGTGACATTTTCCCCCTGATAAAACTGGCCTGCACTGACACTTTCCTTGTTGGTCTCCTGGTTGCTGCCAATGCTGGGATGTGATCACCCGTTGATCACCTTTGTAACATTGTTTGTATCCTATGTGCTCATCCCGTGCTCCTTGAAGACTCACAGCTCTGTGGGGAGGAAAAAGGCCCTTTCTACCTGTGGCTCTCACATCAAAGTTGTTATTTTATTCTTTTTGCCCTGTATTTTCATGTATCTGTGGCCAGTAGCCACCTTGCCCATGGATAAAGCCATAGCAGTGTTTTATACTCTCGTCACTCCCATGTTAAATCTGGTCATCTACACAGTAAGGTATGCAGATGTAAAAAATGCTATCAGAATGTTATTAAACAGAAATGTAATTTCAGGTAATAAATGATCTAATATAAGATGGTATTTCCATTGTGAATTTTTCAATTTCATATTTCAGTACTTTAAAGTCTTTCTCCCCCCCTCTCACTCAACTCTCAGAGCACTTTTGCCAGGTAGGTACTATTATGATTATTCAATTTTACAGATGAAGAAAACAAAATTCAAAAACGTTAAGTAGCCAGCCCAATGTCAGAAACTGATCTAGTGATCAGATCTGCATTCATCTAGATCCAGATCTGATGCTCTTTCAAACATATCAAAAGTATCAGAATAAAAGGGAATATTTAGATGAGAACCCCTCTTTTTTGCAATAAATAAAAAATTTTTCTCCTCTAATTGCAGAGTTGTGTAATGTGCCTGCATATTTAAGCAGTATTGCCTACTGGGATCTAGGACAGTGTGGAATATATTAATATTACAATTTAGAAAGAAGATCTTGCCAATACTTTCTTGGCACACACTTGATATATCTTATATTTAAAAATGTATTGGGTTTCTTCTACTGAGTAAAAGTTGTCAAAAATTAATTGTATTAAACCTATGTGAAATTTTTAAATGTCCTCACATGGTTACAACTTTATAAAACTGATATCTAATAGTCTCATTTTACAGAAAAATGGAGGATCAAAAAGTTAAATAACTATTAATAAGTCATAGAACATATATATACACAATCCTTGAGCCCAAATGTGCTTACTCCATATCCTATGATATTTTTACTATAGAATATCTTGGGACTAATATTTAATTATGGTTTAGTATATAAAATGTTTTTTGATAATATATTAGAAATGTGACAATTTATTAGATTAAAATCATTAGTGGCAATTAAATGCGGTTATTGTACAACAGCAAATACTAAAATTCATCCATAAAATAGTTTCACTATTAAAAATCTAGTTGTACATTTAGTTCTTGAATCTGGAATCCTCTTCAAAAACTGCTTTAGGAAATGGTTTATAAGGTATATGGAAAGAAATTTGGAATCATTACTCCATGGTAAACCAAAGGAAATGTTTCTTAGCTAAACCACTTACTCTACGTACAATATTTCTAAATTAGAATCATGTTATTTGAGTATCATGGAGTGAGAAGCAATTTAGTTCTTATTTTTCTGGCTGAGGTCCATTTTTTAGTCCTTAATAACGACAGGTACCCTGCAGTTAGATGGCACAATTTTGATAACAGTCTGAAAGGTGAAGAGAGCACCAGACTACATGTCAGAATAACTAAGTCCTCATATTTCTAGGTGGCCAAAATGAGTACTAGTCCCTTTTCCTCAGCTGTGTGATCAGGCAGCAGGATCATGTGTTACTGAAGATCAGAGCTTAGCTATGCAGCAAATCTTTGAGTGAGTAACACCGTGATCTGGATTTGTGCTTGTGATATATCAGCTTGGCCTGGCTCCAGTGGATCTCTGCCCCTGGGAAAACCCAATCACTGCAGGGAGGATGGGAATTCTGTGGTACTGTGATGAGATCCTAGGTCAGCAGAGACGTAGCCACAAAGGGATGCGGTTGGAATGATGTAAGTCTGCACACTGTGGAATTCTGTGCCATGTGAAAATGGCACTTTGCCCTTTTATAGCCCAGGTCCATTACCCAAATGAGAACAACTCATTAATGAACTTTCTTCTCAAAGGTGGATTGGAAACTGCTTACAAATTAAGCTAAACTACAGCCAAATGGCAGGCACAGTCCCACGAAAGATTTTGTAAACAGCTCAGCTGGCTACATTTTTTGGCAACTTTTCCAATGAAGATGAAATTTAAATTCCTCTGCCAACCACAAGGTTGGCTCCTATTTAAGTCCTAGGACACTTGGTGCATCAGTTTTCAATGTTTTGTTAGAGTCATTGGAAACTCTTGTCCTATCAAATCACTCCCCATTGAATGATTAGATGATTTGGTCCCTGTTCAGGTCTTGACTTACTTTGAATTTCCTGTGCATCATGGAGGTGGCCTTAAGAATTTGTTTGAGAATGAAGCATGTTCCTGTTAATTGAAGCTACTATTTTAAAATTTTTGAATTAATTGCATCATATAAATGCATTCATGATTACATTATACTTAAAATATGTCATTAATATGCTTGTTAATTTTTCTATACATACAAATTGTGGTCCCACGTTGAAGAGACTTGAACTATCAACAATTTTTGGCTTGATTTGTTTTATCTCTTTTGGCAAGTTGTCAGAAAGTAAGTGTCTTCCTTTTGGCTTCTATCCAGGTAATTAAGATTAGCAAATAAGAGTTTGTATATTGAGTTTGTATATCACAGAGACGTGCTCTTAGGAACAGGAGCAAAAGGAATAACTTGTATTTCTAGTTTGGTTTTAGAGACACCATCTGTTTCTCTTCTTTCAGTTGATTCTCTCTCTCTCTCTCTATATATATATATATATATATGTGTGTATATATATGTGTGTGTGTGTATATATATGTGTGTGTATATATATGTGTGTGTGTATATATATATTAGTAGAGAAATGTGTGTATATATATATATTAGTAGTATATATTAGTGTATATATATATATTTCTCTACTATATATATATTAGTAGAGAAATAAAGATGAAAGTCTGTACTAGAGGAAAGGAGAAATACATACACTTTCTATAAATTACACACACACACATAGAAAGTATATGTATTTCTGCTTTCCTCTAGTACAGACTTTCTTTCATCTTTATTTCTCTACTAATTGGTCACGAGAAGGAAGTTATGTGGTATTTCCCTATTTTAATCAGTTAATGATACTTCAAATTCTGGCTTTCATTTTTAATGCACAGATCAGATGATTTGTGGGCGAAAGGGTGGTGAAATCAAGGGAGGTTGTTCAGGGACTAAGCCCTCTCCCTCCAGAAGCATTCAAGAAAGCATTAATTTTGGTATAGTAATTTTCATCCTATAAAAGAGTTACTGTAGATAATTCTAAATCCAAGCATCTGCCAAAGAAAGCAAAGTCAATTAAGAAGACTATGAACAGTAATAATCCTTTTAATGCCCTTGATTGGAGATGCAGGCTATTTATGATACATGTGCTCAGATTACAGATCATCTGAAGACACGGGTCTACTGATGCTTATTAAAAATGGTGGAACTAGGGCATGTGCTAGACCATGACTATCACCTTTTTACAATTCAAGATTCTAATGAAGAAATTGTTTGAGTTCATTAGAAATTCAGATTCAAGATACACACATGAGCTATAATGTGAACTTCCTGGATTCAAATCCTGACTCTATAACATACTCACTGTATAGTCTTTAGCAAATTAATTATTTTGTTTTTTTACAGCTATAAAATGTGCCACATCTTAGTCAGATATGATGAATACATGAGAAAACATGTATAAAGTACTAGCAAAATGTCTGGTACATAGCAGGTGCTGACTAATGTATTAAGAATTATCATCCTGGATGGAACTGGAGCCTATTCTTCTAACTGAAATATCACAAAAATGGGAAAAGAAACATCACAGTAATCATCATTATGTTGGTACTAATTGATCGACACTCATGTGTACATATGGAAGTAACATTCATCAGGGATGGAAGAGGTGAGAGAAGAGGGGATGGGTAAATTCACACCTAATGTATGCAGTGCACTTGTCTGGGCAATGGGCATGCCTGCAGCTTTGACTCAGGAGATGCAAAGGCTATTTATGTGGCCAAAGTGTTTGGACTCCCATAATATTCTAAAATTTAAAAAATAAATAAA
>VSMD01067626.1:0-21900 GCA_008750895.1 Mirza zaza
AAACTCAGACTTGTGGGGGGAGGGGGGAAGGGCATTTATTGAAACCTTAAAATTTGTACCCCCATAATATGCTGAAATAAAAAAAAATAAAAAAATAATAATTATTTAATTTTGACTTTAATAAATGGTTACCAAAAATTATTAGTTGCTAGGAGAGGGATATTTAACCTAACCTGGCAGAGTTCGGGGTAAGGTTCCTGGAAGAATTAATATTTCAACTAAGACTCGGAGGATGCAGAGGAAGGAGTGGGAGTACATAGGTTGGTTCAGTGTGACCGGCTCACAGGACTCTCGGGTCCAGTGGGAAGCGTGCCTCCTGTACTCAACTATTTTCTAGGTGAATAGTACTTCCTGAGTTCCATAAAGCCCGGGCCCTATGAGGAGAAAGGTCATTCCAGGCAGAGACTAGCATGTAGAAAGTCCAGGTGGAACTTAAAGTTTTGCTGATTGCAAATACTTGACTTGTTAATTGTCATTTGTCAGTTTATTCATTAAAACAGTGTTTTCCAAACCTGAGCACTTCGGAAACCTGGAGACCTTCTGAAGCTGCATTTCTGATACTACCACCACCAATACACACACACAGAGGCCAATGGAGTAAAATTCTATAGGGACAGGGCTAAGGAACTTGTTCAGATTCGTTTTCTCAAAATTCACAATTCTCAGAAGATTCTGGTATGTCCAATTCATGAACTGAAATTTGAGAAAATGTGAGGCAAAACATAAAAGTAAAACCTGTATAAATCACCTTATATATTGCTAACTGCTATTTTCTATTAATAGCATTTTGTTAAGAGTTTTGGTGTCTATATTCATGAGGGACATTGATCTGTAATTTTCTTTTTCTATACTGTTTTTGTCTAGTTTTTGTATATTCATTAAATCTGCCTCCACTAAAAATAATGTCATAAAACTTCATTAAATCTGTTGGAAAGTATTAATATTACTGTATTTCTCAGTTCTAAAATTCTCATTTGGTTTTTCTTTATGGCTTACATTTCATCGCACAGACTTTCTATTTTTCATTATTTAAAATGTCTGAAATTGGTTGTTAAAACATTTCTTTTTATCATGGCCTTTCAAAAATCTTTGTCAAATAATACTATACCTCTGTCACTCAGTCTTGGCAGCTATTTATTTATTTTTTTATTCCATCTGTGATGTTCTTGGTATGACATTATTTTTAGTAGAAACGTGGACATACTGTGTTACGAAGGTCTGGATATTATTCACGTCTTTCTTTTGCCTGGCTTCTTTTGACATTGTCCCAGCAGCAGAAGGGATAATGACATCTCGTTACTACCAGATTGCGGCAGAGGTCTTGGTTCCCTCTTTGAACACCGCTGACGCCCGAGACAGGTGGCTCCTTACTGCTGCTGTGTAGAGGCAGGAGTTCCAGCTTCCCACGAGGCTTCTTCTGGCATCTCCATGGCGGGAAGAGGCAGCAGTGCCTCGCTCCTCTGTCCCACGTGGCCTCTGCTGACACCACTGGGTGGGGGGAGGGGCGGCCACCTCCTGCTGCAGAGTGGGGACAGTCCTAACTCTCCATCGGGCTTCCTCAGATGCCTCCCAGCAGGGTAAGGAGGAGGACCTCGAGAATGCCATGTGGGGAGGGCTCCTTATCATCTGGGGAGGATGGATGTCCTCACTCCCTACTTGCCCTTCTCCCACCTCCCCCACCCCCCCGACCCCCCAGTGTGTGGCTGGGGGACCTTGTTAAGGTCTCGAAATGACGGCCATCTAGACTCCCCGTATAGCCTTTGCTTCTGTCCATGAGGTGGGGTCATAGATTACTCTGTGCTGTTTGGCTACAGCAAAGAGATTTTAAAGACTTTTCTGTATTTCCAGGTTGTCCCTGACCTGGTCTTTGCTTAGAAAGAGCAGGATTCGGGGCTCTCTGTGTGTGTGTGCTCATTGCAATTCTGTTTTGTCACCTCCTTTGGCTCTAAGTCTGGGATATATGTAGCTAAAGAAAAACCCAGGAAGCTCCCCGGGGACAAGCTGGTTGTCTGTCTCTCCCCTCGCCACCAGCCTGAGGTCTTTAGGTAGTTCTCTCCTTGTTTCCACTTTTCAGTTTTGTCTTATGTTTGTTGTTTATATAATGTTCAGGGCTTTTAGTTGTACTTAGCAAGAGAAAAAGGGAAAAATACATTTACTACATCTTCTGGGAAACAGAAGTCCAAGAAATACTTTTTTGTAACCAAATGTCATTCTCTTTAAGGACAAAATAAGGCTGAAGTTAAATGTGGAAAGATAAATGGAAGAAAGAACATATATTTGTTTAGGTTCCTGCACCTCCACTTACTAATTTTTCTAAAGAACAATAAATACACACTCTGAATATATTTTTGCATTTAAAAATGGCCATAGTTACACAAACTATAACTGTGTAAGGTTGTATATTGTGTTCTGTTTTATAGTGGTATTTGCTAGAAAACTGGGCAGTGTCTGCAGCATTTGGAAGGACATTTTTCTCACAAAAACTAAATAACATGAATCATAATTGAAAAATGCCTGAATACTACAGAAAGCTGTCAGAAAATAATCTATATCCTTGTAAAAATATTTTTTTCTGTGTATATGTGTACATATATCAGTAGAGTATCCAATGTGATTGTGTGTGGCTTTTTAAATATTTTTACTTTTTAACTGACAAGTAATTGTACATATTTATGGAGTATACAGTCATGTTCTGATACATATAACATATCATGATCAGATCAGGGTAATTAGGATATCTATTATCTCAAAACATTTATCATTCCTTTGTGTTGGGAACACTTAATATCCTCCTTTTTGCTGTTTGAAACTACATATTATTGTTAGCTGTAATCATCCTGTAGTACCATAGAACACTAGAACTTATTCCTCTTATCTATCTGTAATTTTGTATCCTTTAACAAATCTCTATCCCCACTTCCCCATATCCTTTCAGCCTCTAGTAACCTCTGTTCTAGTTTTTACTTTTATGACATCAACTTTTTAGCTTCAACATAAGAGAACACGCGGTGTTCAGCTTTCTGTTCCTGGCTTGTTTCACATAACATGATGTCCTCCAGTTTCTTCCACTTTGCTGTGAATGACAGGGTTTTGTTCTTTTTCATGGCTGAATTGTACCCCATTGTTTACATATGCCACATGTTCATGTTTTAGCTACTCATAAATTTATGGCCACTTAGTTGATTCCAAATCTTTGCAACTGTGAATTGTGCATGCAAACATTTTGACTTATAAAAGCACTTGAGCCAAGATCATTTGAAGCAGATTAATTATTTTTGGATTCATCCAAAGATCTATTTGCTCATGGATCTTTTTTCCCTGCAAACTTCACTTATCACAATGTCTATTTTCACTTTGCTCCTAAACTGTATTTTGTGCTCGAGTAATAAAATCAGAAGTCACAGACAAAGGAGAATTGGAAGTTGGGTCTCGTCACACGAATTGGAAAGCATCATGCAATGTCCCTCCACATGGAGAAAAGGGAGCCCTTCAGATGCATTTTTTGTTAACAATATTCTTGACCATGTAACAAGAGAGGGATAAATCATAGGTCATAACTAATTTATTGCATACTCTTCCACACACCATGCACATATGTACACATCCTAGAAGAAAGTATGCATTTTCTATGATCAATAAATGTGGGGAAAGAGCCTTTTAAACAGTAGTTCACATACTCACAATTCAAGTTCAATATTATTCTAGACTTATCAATTTCACTGGGCTAATAAAGAATTAGTGGGAAAAGCCAGCTACAATAAATAAGATTTTATTATCCTATCTGTTCCTGCTTTGAGATTGCACTAATGTGAGCTAGAAAAAATTTAATACTGAGGTAACATGAAAGTTTCTAACTCACTCTAATCATTTTAAAATGACCACTTCAAGAAAATGACATATTTTTGAATTAGCTAATATGTATTCCCAACCAACGCTATAGCTGAATTGAACTAAAAAAGCAGGATATAACTTATGTGGAATATAAAAATTATGGTATTTTGAATGCATCTCTAAACTTAAAAATTCGTGGGTAGATAGTGATAGTGGTTTGGGACATGATATGATTGTACTGCAGCAATTACCTTTTTCTTTCCTTTTTAAAAAACAGCTGTACTGAGATGTGATTAATATACAATAGGATGCACATATTTAAAGTATGTAAATTGATACATTTTGACATGTGCACACAACTAAGTACAGACAATGAACATTTCCATCATGTTTAAAATTAATTTGTACCCCTTTAACCATTATGTCTCCAGGCAAGCACAAATTTACTCCATATCACTATGGGTTATATTTTCTAATATTTGATATAAATGGAATAATTCAGTATGTGTTTGGGGGGCTGGCTTCTTTAGCTTAGAATTACTATAATAAAGTGTAACCCAGTTGTAGCATATTTCAATAATACATTCATTTTTATTGCTGAGTAGTATTCCATTACATGAATATAACAGAATTTGTTTAGCTAGTCACTAATTGATGGGCATCTGGGTTGTTTCCAACTTTTTACAATTAAAAATAAAGCTGTCATGCATATTTATATACAAGTACTTGTATCATCCTATGCTTTCATTTTTGTTGTTGTTAATACATGGGAGTAGAATGGCTAGGCTATAAGACAGATGTTTTCCAAAGCTAATGTTACTATTCAACATTCTCAGGA
Organism: Mirza zaza; assembly: GCA_008750895.1. Classification (NCBI taxonomy): domain Eukaryota; kingdom Metazoa; phylum Chordata; class Mammalia; order Primates; family Cheirogaleidae; genus Mirza; species Mirza zaza. Next base: position 4,670 of record VSMD01067626.1, read on the forward strand.
ACAGTGTATGAGAGTTCTAGTTCCTCACAAACTTGGCTGCAAAACTTCTAAATAAATGTTAGCAAATCAAATACAACAATATCCAAAAAGGATAATGCATCATGTCCAAGAGGAACTGATCCCAAAAACGCACAGTTGATTTACATTTGAAATCAATGTAATTGACCCAGTCCATTCATTTATTCAACAAATACTGACTTATGTCTGAAACTAGACTCTGCATATGTTAGCAGTTCAAAAAATTACAAAAAAATGTATACCCTTTCAGAGGTTAAAATATAATGGAGTCAGAAATATATTAACAAGAGAAATGGATTATCAAGTGATATGTGCTATGAATATCAGTATGACAAGGATGGGAGATGAATGAGGTGGTTGTTCATTTAAACAGAGTAGACAGGAAGAGCTTCATAGATGAGCTGCTATTTAAGTACAGATTTTAAAGAGACATGGAAGCAAGTCATGTGGATACCTGGGGAAATGAATTCGAGGTAGAAAAGACAGCAAGTAAAAATCTCTAAAGCAGAAATGTTTTTCTTCCAGTTTTGCTAAAGTAGAGTTAGTCAAGAAAAGAATAATAGGGAGAGATAATATCAGATAAACAGTGGAGAATGAAATCTTTTAAGCTTATGTAGGCAAAACTATGAATTTTGACTCCTTCTCTTAAATTGTAAGCCTGGGGAATGTGTTGAACAAAGGACTGGCAGGATCTGATGAGCATTACAAAGTCATCATTTTCCTGCTGCATTGAGAAGAGACTGCAGGTAAAGGGCGAAAATCAGGAAATTCCCTGAGAGGCACCGCAAGAGTCTAAGTACGAGATGTTTATAGCTTGCATCACAGTCATTGCAGTAGGAATAGAAAGATGTGGTCAGATTTTAGATGTGTTTTAAAGATAGAGCCAGCACAGCATTTGCAAGTTATGATAGAAAGAGAAAAAGTTCAAGAATAAGACAAAGGTTTCTGTTTTGTTTGCTTTGGTTTGGTCTGAATATGTGAAAGAAGTGATTTCTTATCTATTGAAATAGGGAAGGATTGACAGATTGCGAGGGAAGATCAAGAGTTCATTTTTGGACTTAACCTTCTGAGGCATTCGAGAGACTTACATGGAGATGTTAAGTAGGCTGCCGGATGTTTAAAAAGAAAGGAGAAGTCTGATTTGGAATGTAAATTTGGTAGTATTCAATGTACAGACCGTATTTAAAGCTATGAAACCAAATAAAATTATTTATGGGGTGAATATTCATAGAGCTGAGATGAGAGCAACAAGCACAGGAGACAGAGAAGTATGCTACAATGTGGCTCTAATAAACTGAAACTGGGAAATGCCTTCGGGGTATGAACTGGTAAGTAACCCTTGAGACCTCCAACATGCAAAGAGGTATAGCCAGCAACAAAGGAAAGAAAAAAGAATATACTGTCCCGGTAGCCAAATTTTTTAAAATGTGCCAAAGAACTGAGGGATCAATTTCCATTCCATACATTACATCCAATGTATTGAGAACTTGATGAGGCATTTCTCTTATCGCAGTACTAAACAGAGGGAAATTAGACTTTCACCATCGAGGAGAGACAGACTGCAACACGGTTCACCCATGACTGCTGGCCCGATATTCATACTTGCCGTCCCATCCGATACTGTAATTCTCCCCCACCCCCTCGAGTGTATACAGGACCTACGACCTATGATCTCTTCTTGCAACAGTCACTCCTGCTCTCCAGCTGGCCTTGTAGATTCAAGCTGCGATCTCGCAAACACGTAAGAACAGGCTACTCCATTCAGTGGATTCGATCCAGATGCATTTGGGCCGATCTCACCACATCACAGCTAGGACTTGCCTCATTCTGAAGAGTTTGGCTCATTGTCTAGAATCCTCGAGGTTATCTCCTGCCTCCAAACTGGCTGTCTGCGTCATTCCAATACCACCCCAGTAAATGAAAAACAGTATGGAAAAGCAGAGAGAGTATTGGCTCTGGAGCCAGATACAATTCTTCACCCATCACTTACTCAGTGACCAGTGGTAAGTTGTTTAATCAATCTGAGCTTTTTAGTTTCTGCATTCATAAAATAGGAGTAAACTCCCCCAAGTTTACTGTAAGGGCTAAATAACAAATACAAGTGAAAGGATTATGAGACTGACTGATGTAGATACCCAATAAAATCGTTGGTTTTATTGACTCATTCCTTTCTTTTTAGAACTAGAGTTTTTTGAAGATTCACAGTTCTTAATGGAGAAAAATATAGTTTATTATTCCAAATATATCTACTAAGTATTGACTTGCATTCACAGTATCCACTAAATTCTGAATAAAAGAAGTTACTCTGAGCAAAAGAGAAAAAACATTAGCAGCTTTGGAAATATTAATATAATATTTGCATTTAAGCCAAGAACCACCATCACTTCAGTGGGATTCACTGGACACCCAGCTCACAATGGGTTCAGCAGATGATGTTTAAGAGCATAAATACACGTAAACTATTGTCAGGCAAGCTTTGATCAGGAGGCAAAAAATATATATCTACTTGTTTTGAAATGGTTTGGGGATTATTGATACAAATTAAACTAAGCTTTCAGTCAATTCTGTAATTACCAGGGTAATGAACAGTGAAAAAAAGAATATCACTTGGTGCACATTGATTCGAGTTAAGTTTCATAGTACAGCTCATAGTACATCTATTCAACTGTCAAATGCAGACAGAACATTTTACTTTATCAGTCCTGTATGTCTTAACTTTTATGAGCTGGAAGTACCAATTCTCCTTTATCGAATTTTTATCATCACTGCATTGATAGTAAAAAGGGCTTAGTTGACCTAAAATTTGCCCTTGTTTTATGCTTTAAATTTTTAATTAAAAACAGTTACATATAAGTTTGTATTATTTTTATAATAATGATCAACAGAAAATAAATTAGACATGAAACTTTCCATTTGCAATGTTTTCATTGATACTTTTCCTGTGATTTTTGACTTTTTAAATTTTAGTTTGTCAATTAACATTTCCTTGCCACTTTCAATTTTCTTTTGCAGTGTTTATATTTTATTAATTTGTATTTGCATATACTAGTGATAGAAAACCTTTTACTTTCATATGTGAAGCAAATATTCTCCCCAGTTTTTGTCTGCCTCAAAATCCACGAGGAGGAGAGCTATTTGAGGGAAGGGCTTTTGGTTAACTTACTCCATGTTATAGTTTCAGCACATAAAAATTTCCTGGGAAGTAGTTGTTTTATAAGATTTCAAGATTTTGCTGATGGTGGGGCACATTAATAAACTGACATTCGGATTTGATGAAAAGCAGAGCTATTTCTTACTTGCAACTCCAAAGGAGAGAAGGCTGCCAAGACTGGAGCACTTAGGGGCACACACATGGGTCCAGGTAATTGTAAGCTGGAAGTCTAGAGGGCAGCTTGTTCATGGCAAGCAGGGTGGGCTTAGGTAGGCTTCATAGGTTCCCTGTGGACTGGCTAATGTGAATAATTTAGAGGGTGTGGGGACACAGGGACTGTCCCTAGTTGTCACGTCCCTGGGCCAAAGACAATAAGGGCTGCTGCTCTCAGTGTGGGAACCCAATAAAAGAAGTTTGTGTAGTGTGAACCTAATCAGCTGCTCAAGAAAGGAAACTGACCAGGCTCTAGCCAGGGCCTCCTAACTGGGTTAAGAAAACACTTAAAAAGAACTATTTTACGTTTGACAACTGACACTTAGGTTGTTTTTGAATCTTGGTTATTGTGAATAATGCTGCAATATGTAAGAGGATGCAAATATCTCTCCAAGACACTGATTGCATTTCCTTTAGGTATATACTCAGAGGTGGGATTGCTGGTACCTCTGATTTTAGTTTTGTGAGGAGACTCCATACTACTTTCCACAGTGTCTGCACCAATTTACATTTCTACCAACAGTGTGCAAGGGTTCCCTTTCCTTCCCATACTTGCCAACAGTTGTTATCTTTTGTCTTTTTGATAATAGCCATTCTAATAGGTGTAAGGTGATATCTCATTGTAGTTTTGATGAGTAGATACAGAAAATGTGATATAGACAGACAGACACACACAAACACACTCATTGTAATGTTATTTAAGCCTTTAAAAAAGACATCCTGCCATTCACAACAGCATGGATGAACCTAGAAGACATTATGATAAGTGAAATAAGCTAGTTACAGAAAGACAAATACTGTACAATCTTATTTATATGTAAAATCTAAAAATATCAAACTCATAGAAGCAGAAAGCAGAATGGTGGTTACCAGGGGCTGAGGTGTGGGGGAATTAAGATGTTAGTCAAAGAATATAAAGTTTCAGTTATGTGGGGTGACTAAGTTCTAGAGACTTAATATACAGCATGGTGATTATAGTTAATAATACTCTGTATTGCACACTTGAAATTTGATAAAACAGTTGATTTTAAGTGTTCTCACCATACACAAAAAAGCAACTAAAATATCATGTTGTACAACTTAAATATATACAATTATTTTTGGCCAAGTATACCTCATTAAAGCTACGAAAAAGAAAAAAACCTGTATTACATTAGAAGTTATTCAATATATATTTGTTAAATGAACTGCTCAATGTTGAATATGATTTATGATTCAATTTTGAAATTGAGAAGTACTTCTTTTTCATATGTTCAAATTTTATAATTTTAGTATATAATTATGGCTTCCTAAATATTATTAGAAAGAACTTGAGAACAACATTATGCAGCATACTTTTAGGCAATTATTTCTCACATATGGATATCCTCAGGCCTATCTTTTCAGGTGAACTTTAGAATAATTTTCTTGAGTGCCAAAAATTCATTTGAAAGGTTTTGAATTGAAATCAATTTGCAAATTGATTAAAGAGAATTGTTATTCAATGATATTAGACGTTCTTAACTTCAAAAATGGTGTGCGCGTTAATATGTATTGCTGTGTAACAGACAACCCAAAATTAGTGACTTAAGCAATAATAACAATACATTACTTTTCATGACTCATGAGTTGGATGAGTACAGCCAGGTGATTATTTTACTCTAGGTGGGATCTTCTGGGCTTTCTCAGAGGTTACATTCAGCAGAAACCCTGGCATCACTCTCATGTCTTCCATTTAGTGTTGTATATCCTCTAGTCTCTTGGTCCTCCAGTTGGTTTCTCATTCCCCAGGGCCTTTTCCTCACATGCCTTCACCAATAAAACAGTATATACTCTGTTACAGTTGGCTTGCAAGAAGATAAGCCCTAATGCACAAAACTTTGTGTCTGTGTTGAACTAAATAATATCCCATTGGCAAAATCATGTTGCACGTCCAAATTCCAAGTTGAGAAGATGGACAAAGAGACAACTTCTGGATGTGAGAATGGCAGGATCATGTTGAAAATGAGCATGGGTGCTGAGGAAGAACTTGTGGCCATTAAACAGTCTACCACATTGTTCATTCCAGCCAAAAATGACTCACGTTCCTCCCATATGCAAAACGTGCTTGTATCCAGGAATTCCAGTAGCCTCGTCCATATTACAGACTCAGGCTCAGCCTTAGTCTTGACATTCAGGATGTCATCTAATTTAAGCAGAGGTGTAATTAATTTCCCTTAGGTGCAGGGCCTCTTGATCCAGAGACTTCTTGTTAAAAGTTATTTGTGTCCTGCATGCCTGATATGATGGTATCACAAGACAAAATAACAATACACGTTCTTGTTCAAAATGGAAAATAATGAAAAGTATGTAATAGTAACTGACCCATAACAATTTTGGAATCCTCTAGCCATATGCCACTAATTTCCCAAACTCTAAGGGCCAGGAATATCTACAGTTAGGGCCCATTTCTGCCCCCAAAGGGGAGTTCTCAAATCTTTTTTTTTTTTTTCTTAACCAAAGATTTTGGTTCCATTTTCTAAGCTTTTTAAAAACTTGGTGGGATTTATGTAGGGGAATTTCACTGGAGTCCACTTAAAGACCCCAAACCATAGCCATTTTTTTTTTTAAAGATGGAGCTCTCTGTTTTGGTTACACCAGGCTTCTATGAAATAAATTCCTTGGGATTTTCTAGAGTCATTTTTTCATACTAGGAGGGTTGACTATGCACCATTTTAAATCTCTCTGAGAACTTAAGATAGGGTCTTACAACTAAACTCTTGATTAGATCTTTGAGTCTATTGGTTACTTTGAAGATGCTTTGTCTGCTAGAGAGACCAGAGACTGCCTAGAGATCTCTATGCTTCCTCTAATTCTGCCCAAATCTAGAACATTTATTCTTTATGTCTTGTTTCTCATACTTTATCATATACATATATAAATATATATATATATATAAAAGAAGCCAATTGGCCCTTTTTCAATGTTTTGCCAGAAATACTATTATTCGGATCCACAAGTTGATTAGGTAAATATTTTCTCTCACATTATTGCCAATATTCTATTGCTACATAAGACTGTAACCCTTTCTCCTATCTCCAATAGTAATTTCTAGCATCCACTCTTGAGTTTTACTGCTTTTAGCAATGGAAAATAGATGTTTTTAAAGGAACATAAAAAGTCCCTAGCCATAGAAAGAAAGTTAAGAATGTGTATTTATAAAAATACTCAGCATTTAAAAAGTCAAGCCATTGAGAGGGAGAAGATATTGGCCATTTATATAACTGGCAAAGGACTCGTCCAAGTTACGTGGAAAAAACTTCCCACAAGCCAATTAGTAAAAGACAACGCAGTAGAAACAGAGAGAGGGACAGGCAGTTCCAGCGCAAAGGAAACCCAAGTGGCGAAATAAAACATGAAAACACGCTATTTAGTAACCAGAAAAAATGGACTTTAAAACATGATAAAATACCATCATACACTCCCCACAAAGGCTAATATTAACTATGCTGATGATGACAACTGACAACACGGAGTGAAGCAAAATGTCATGCCTAGAGTAAGGGAATGTAATTTGGTAGAATATTCTAGAAAATTGTCCACAATCCACTAAAGTCGAAGAAACGTGCATCCTGCTACCCAGATATTTCAATCAGCAGTCTAGACCCAAAAGAATATTTATGATTATTTTTTTAGTAGCCTTAAACAGGAGACAATCCAAATGTCCAAGCGAACTGTGGTGTAATTTACACGTGGGTAACCTGTACAGCCATGAAAATTATCACGCTGCAGTTACTCTAAACAACAGCAATGAGATTCATACCCATAATAAGGAGCAAAAGCAGCTCAATATTCTCCAGTTCCATAAAGAAAGGGGTACTTAAAGCTTTAGGCGTTCGGGGATGTATATTTGCACAGTAATGGCATGGAGACAAGAAAGGAGATCTCGTTACCGTAGCAGCCGTCGTCTGCAGGAGCTGGACCGTGTCGTGTCAGGAGGGCTGACTACAACATTCCAGCTGGAGATTAGCCACGGTCGGGATATCTACATAATGGAAGTCAGCAAACCCTACAAATCTGAGGGCTGTTCCCCACCTCTCCCAGAGAAAGGGTTGTTTTACCAGCATACCACTCTGATAAAAGTTGCAATAATGGACAGGATTAGTTATTGGGGTTAGGAATATTTGGATCCTCTCAAATGCTGGAACTCACCGGGCTTATCAGCTAGAGCTTTAGTTTGCACAGATTTCCCCATTTGTATTCTATGTCATTATAGAATTCAGTTTTTCAAAGACCTAAAGTAAAGGCAACAAGGCAAGAAAGTAACTAAAAAGATAAATATTGGAAAAAAGACAAAGGCATCACTTTGCAGAGGAGATGATGGATTAATATGACATGAAATAGAAATGATTGAAACACTCTTCAAACTGGTAAGTTCAACGAGGTGTCATTTCCTATACATCAACAATAAGCAATTAGAAAAGGCAATGAAAATAATAGAGAAAAATAAACATACATATTAAATACACATATAAACTCTATCAAGCAATGTAGTATGCTATACCAGTAAGAAGAAAACTATGGAAATTTACTAGAAGAGACCTAAATAAATAGAAAAAAAAAATGTTTCTAGGTTGGAAGGCTTACTGTTTTATCAGTTTTAACGTTCTCAGAAAGTTAACTGAAAATCATCCCAATAAATATCACAATAGATTATTTTTTAACATTTTAAGATGATTTCAAAGTCCAAAATGGAAAGAACAGGAAACATATTTGAAAAGTAGAACAGAGAAAGACTCATCCTATCAGATATCTTCATGTCTTATAAAGTAGTATGAAATTGAGAAGTGTAACATGATGAAAGAACAGATAAATACATCAACTGAGTAGATAAAAGAGTCCAGAAACAGATTTCTACTATCTTCTTGAAGCAAATGCAGCAAGCCCACATCCTTGCCTGGTGGAAAGCAGGCAGGCTTAGGACACAGATACCCATGAAGAGTAGCTCTATCTCCCTCTTTTCACCTTTTGCAAGGATCCATTTCTACACACTCACAACTTGACTCTGATTTAGTATTTTATCACTAAAGAAATTGAAAATGCCAAGAATAAAAAGAAGGAAAAGAAAACCTCCACATATAATTTAAAAATACATAAAATAAAGCAACCACTGGGATACTTTTGCTATCACATTAGCAAAAGGTAAATGATTGAAAATGTTCAACATTGGCAAAAATATGGAGAAACTCATTCCGATATAAATGAATAACTGTAAACAGTAAAGTCATTTTTAGAGGCCATGGGGAAGTCTGTAACAGATTTTATGTAAGTTCCTTTCCATGACAATACTGCTTCTAAAAGTATCTCCTAAAGCATATAGCATAAATGTGCAAAGAAGGAACACCATTATCAGCATCCTAAAAAAAAACCAAAACAAAAAACAACAAAAAAAAACACTATGAGCACTAACTATAGAACTTTATTATATGTTACACTTTAAGGTAAGCACTATAATGTCTTCATTTTATAAATAAGGAACCTGAGACAGAGAAATTAAGTGAATCGTTTCAAGGTTTCAAAGTTACTACTATAGCACCATTTAAAACAGTGAAATGCTACAGACAGTTTAAATGTCCATTTACAAAGTGGTTAAACTGTAGTACGTCTCTACTCTAGACTTCTATAAAGCTTTTAAGATTGTTGAGATTGCCCTTTACGTACTGACTTGAATAGACTTCCAAAACAAAATAGGTTGCAGAAAAATGTTTTATAATATCATCCCATTTACAACTTGTTTGTGTGTGTGTTGCTATCTCAATCTCCCTCCTATGTATATATTCATAAAAGATGTGTTACAGGGATTTAAGCACTTCAGAAACATAACAGTGATTACCTCTGGTTTGGGGGATGGTGTGGATGGAGAGTTTCAGAAATGCAGAGTTTGGATCTCAGATCACGTGTCTATGTTCATAGACAGCAATAGCTGAATCTTTAATGAAAAAATGTGTTTGTATATTACTTACATAAATTTTAAAAATTAAGATGAAAACAATTTGTTTTCATTGTTTTCAACAATTTGTAAAGCAAAACAAATGTAAGTTACATTCTGGTATCTTTTCCATGTATGTTATTATTTAAGCCCAAATCTACTTTTTACAAAGATTCTGAATACATTGAACACTGATGGCACAATCTGTTCTTCTTTGCTTGAAATCTAGAATTCCTCATTTTGTTATCTTTGAAATAAACTCTGTGACTTTGTGAGCCACTGAGGTATGAAGAAAATAAGGCAGATACAGTCTTTCTTCATTCACCTCTTTTCATTACTTCTGTGAGTTAGAACAAAAAGGGGAGGTGCACATAAGCATGAAAATCATGTGACCGGTTACTTCAATAACAAAGTTGCACTTTGTTATTATCATACCATCTCTCCAGGTGGGAGCTTTCATTCACTCGAGAAATAATTGCTCCTGTTTACAAATTTTTACCACTCATCTGTAAGTCCCTCTCTTTCTCTGTGTATTGTCCCAACTCACAAACTACAAATTTACTTTCCATAAAGAAATACGAAATAGCTACTTTTTCTTTGGTTCTTTCTCAATGGGGTATATCTACAATAAATTTACAGTGAATGTAACAGATCAAACCAGTAGGTTACCTTGGAAATAGTCTTGAGATTTTTCTGAGGGAGACTGCCTCCCCAGAGCAGAACATTTTGAAGAAAGTTAAACAAAAGACTTTTGGACAGAGGTTAAAACTGGTTTAATTGCAATGAAAATGCATGCAATTGTGAAATGAATAGAAAAAAAAAAAAAACCTTTAAACCGTATGGAAAAGTAATAAATAAACATTAAAAGTTTGAGATTCTTCTTTATGATATATCTGCTTTTCAAGGAAAGGAGAGGGAATAGAGTTGAAAAACAGATGCTGCATTTTAAGGAATATGATCTTCAATGTTTTTAAGGCAATAAACTGCCATTTTAACCAGCATCAATAGTTGTACCTTCTGGGATTCTGATTTGAGCAGATCTTTTTTCCTTTAAGAAGATGTCTTAGGACTCCCTGGGAACATTTAGCAGCCACTGCAGAAGAGCATGTTCCTAAAATAAAGGCTGAGGAAGAAGAGACACAAGTCCACAGAGAACCTCTCAGAAATAATCTTGCTTTTCTATATTTCACTTGACTTGGAGTTAAAATTCTAAGACACACTCAAACATTTGGGTGTGTATATCTACCAGAGGAAGAGCAGATGAACAAAGAACACTTAGAAATGATGATGCAAGACAAAAATAAAATCTTTGTCTTATGTAACCTTCTATTGAGGCAAATGAAAATGAATATAGTGTGTATGTATGTATATAACACATACATATACATGTACACATGCATGCATGTTATATGTGTTTATACATGTCTATGTCTATCTAGATAGGTAGATACATAGGCAGGATCTGACATGGAAAGAGAATAAAGATGTCCATAATTAAGAGCTGAATATTACTCAAGGAAAGGATATATTTTCATTCTTTTAAAAACATATAGGCCTCAAAAATAGGATTATGGGCACTTTTTACTTTTATTGGTTTTTTTTTGTATTTTCCAAATTTTAGTAATGAACTATGGTGAGTTTTATTACCAGAAAATATGCTTTATATGCCTTAGAAAATTATTTTTCTTCAATTAGCTATTTTTCTAGTTAGGATACTAATTAATCATACTTTGTATCCATGTTTATATTCACAAGAACCCTATAATCCTGACAAACTGTGTGAAAAACAATATCTTAAAATTTTACTTCTCTCAAGTACTCAAAGTGGCTATGGTTTTTAAGTAAAACAGTTGTGAATATTATTATAAAATTTTGCAACACAAATTCTCACCTTGATTAAATAATTGTCTCATTAAATCAGTGATGATATACTCAGTTTTTATTAAGGTATAGGGAAACATTGTTAGTGGAGTGTTAATCAGTAAGCTCTTTCTGGATAGCAAGTTGGCAAAAGTAATTAAAATTTCAAATTCCTTTATCATTCAACAATACTATTGCTTGAAATTAGCATTAATAAATCTCACATGGATATACTTTACAGCATTATTTTAATAGCAAATATCTTGACATTATTTTAAATAGAATATTTATCAATATAGAAGATATAAACTGGAGTTTATATAAAAATAGTTAGAAGTCATTAAAAAGAACAAGCTATATTTATGAGTATTTATGTGGGAACGGCTTAAGTGAAAAGAGTTCAAAATAATGTTGCTATATGACCTCACCTACAAGTATTTACAAGAAATAGAATATACAGAGATAACAATACCTATAACACTACAAAGTAGTCTAAGCGTTTTTTTCCTTGAAATGAATCTCAGATGATTAACAGAAGTTTTCTTTATGGATAAGGAAAGAGAAAAAAGGAATCAGGATGATATATTTTAGTATTTTTTACATTTTAATTAACACTTTATATTTTATTTATGGTTTTGGCATATGTTTTTTATCTAACATCTAATAACTACAAATATTTATAAAATATTTATAAATGTTTTAACTTTATAAACTACAAATATTTATAAATTTAAAAATAAAGATGGATAAAATTGAGGGAGCATGTGGCATTGATGAGTCTATTGAATATATACTCATTTACCTACATAAATATATGAATACATGTTTGCATGCATATGTATATACATAAATATATATGAAAATTATGTACAGGTATATGTACACAAAAGGGTGTGTGCATATGCATATATATGAAATACACAGGGGCTACGATCATTGAATGAAGTATATTACCTGTTCATATTTAATTAAAAATTTTCCCTATGAAAAATTAATTCTCATGCAGTTCCCATCCAACAGAAAGTAATGTCTAGCTCTGCATGGGGAGAAGTATTTGGATGAATGTGCTAAGGGTTAAAATATTATGGAAATTAATTATTATCTCCCCTACGTTTTATTAATCTGGACATTTTCTCGCTTGAGAACACATGATGTGCTGAATTTATGGTATACAATCCTGTTTCAGAGAAATAAAGCATCTTAGATTATATCCTTTTTAATTCATTGAAGTATAATGGATAATAAATTATTTAGTTTAATTAAAACCTCTTTATCAGATGGGCATTTACCCATAACATTGTTATGCACAACTGGTGTTTCTGCAGAAGGCATCATTTCCATTTCTCATTTCATTCACGGATTCCTTTAACTGCACTTCAAATTGCATCTATTTCCACAAAGTCATACTATTCCACAAAGTCAGACGTTTGTGCCTACTCCTTTTCCACGGGCATTTAAAATTCCTCTCCTCTGTTTGCTTTAAAATTCATCCTTTCCTCTTGTTTTGAAATGGAGAAACCAAAGAACTCTAAAATATGGAACTTAAGGGATTTAGACTAGACCGTCCTGGCTTGAATCCTGGTTCTATATTTGAGAAAATTACTTATCTTCACTGAGTCTCACTTTCTTTTTTCACCTATAATATGGGGCTAATAATAGTTTTGAAAATACAACTAGGTAATACATGTAAAATAGCACTTTTTTGGCATCTGGTAAGAGAAGTTTGAAACCATAATCATTATTTTAATCAAATTTTACTTAATGTCTTAAAATAATTTTTTAGTTGGGGCATGGGAGAGTAGAGAGATAATAGGATGTCAACACAGCTTTTAACACTAAAATTTCAGGGTGAAACTTTGGAAATTTTGCTAGAACATCATTAGGAGTTTAGCACTGGAGTTTAATTTCTTTTGGACACAGGGATCCCCTGAATTCTCAAGGGCTCCACTTCCCTCTCCCTTTCCCCTCCTCTTACAAGTTCATTATATTCTCAATTTTAATATCATTTTAAATTGCTGTAATTTCAAAATGTTGTCAGATTCATATTCTCTTTATCAAAGTATTATAAGACAAAATATTAATGAGATCAAGGTGTACAAAATCTATCAGGTGCCAAAAATGGATATTTTACTTAAGATTTTGTGAGGAGGCAGGGAATATAATTACAATACCTACTACAAGGCAAAAAAAATAGCACTGAATTCCTCATTTTTAAAATTATGGGTATTTCCCCCTAAAAGTTTTCTTCTCTTTAACAGCTTCATCTCTCCTTTGCCTCTTAACATGATCTTGGGGGAAAAATCCATCACTTGATCTCAGCTCTTCAGATTCCAATTCCTCAAAACAAAGTTTGACAATTGGCTAAAAACATGTCATTTTTTTTTTCCCCTCAAGCATAATGATTTGGGGCTCCAACCACAGTGACGATGGTAGGCACTGCTGTCTTTGCAACTACTGCAGGGTATAGAAATAACAGATTTTTATACTTTACTCTTTCCTCTTAAAGAAAATTCATCCCAGGTCTCTTGTTCCTTATTCACACTTGGAATATTTTTTAAAAAAGACTTATACTATAGTCAAATACACTTAACTGCCCACGTAAAATGAGAGAACAGTTATCAATTCCAGACAGTGTGGTCTTGGTAACACTGGTGATGAGGATCGTAGTAGTGACAGTGGTAAAGAAAGAAAAAAGACAAGAAGACCGGGAAGGTCTGGGTGGGTACCTGCGGAGGGGGACAGGAGTAGGGTGATGCCCACACCCAGAAGGAGGGGCCACCACAGCTTCAGGTGGGCAAGAAGACCGGGAAGATAGAGCATGATACAGGCTTTGTCTCCCTTACACTGCACCACAGTTGAATGAGTGTTTTGTTGTCACATCTGCTTTACTTAGGGTGAAATGAAGGCTTAGAGAAACAAAATCCTTTGTACTAATTCGTGCAGCCAACCTTTTATCTAAGTGAGTTTGGAGTCCAAAGCCAAGGTTTGTAACAAAATGGCACATCATATATATGACTCCTTAAAATAAAACCAATTAAGTAATAATAATAAAGTAAGACAAATGCTGCTCACTGGAAATGGTTTTCATTTGCTTTACTTCCCCTCTACTTGGTAACTATATGTTGCATGACTATGATATGCCAGATACTAAGCTAAATGTTAGAAATTAAAACAAACAAGCAAAAAAAAAAAAAAACTCTTAGTTTTATTTACAATTTTTCCTTCTATTATAACTACTTGTCTTATGCCACTAGTCTCACCTTATTTTCTATGTTGAATTACTTCTTTTGCTTTGATGTTGTTGTTATTGCTTAGGTGGAAAGAAGAAACAAAAATGGTAGAAATCAGATTTAAATGATCTTATATTCATCCTAAGTTTTCTAAAACTTGTGCAACACATCTTTTGTGCTCCCTCCTCTCCTTTTCCTGCTCAATGTACAATGTCAAGTGGATGGGATTTGCACTGAAACTAAGAAGATAATATTTCAAAGTCACAGTGACTAAAGCAGTAAAGGCCCAGGATATTCTTGCTATGGTTTGCTTTAGACAATGGAGGGGGATCACACCCACCTACTTACGTGTGAACTTTTCACACATGGGAAAACTTCTGGGATAAAGATGAAAAAGATATCATCTACCTTTGCATGCCATTACATCAAACCACATTATTTAACTAATTTTATCTTTGCAGCCACCCTCTAAGATGGGTATCTCTATCTTCACTGCTTAGATATGAAAACAGAACCAGAGAGATTAAGGGATTGACTAATGATCTCAGAGCCAGAAAGTGGTAGATGTGGGTCAAGCCAGGTTTTCTAATTCTAACCCACTATCCATGGTCTCTCTTAAAAACATTTTAATTACAGGACCTTGTGTCTGTACCAGAAAATTCTGTTCAAATGGCTGAGTTTAGTACTTATAGGTATAGTAGGAATTCTTATTATAATGAAGTTGCAGATGAAACCTTCCTCATCCCCTAAGGGGCCACTCTTTTAGCTTATGAATTGTGGTTGTCTTCTTGTACAGTAAGACACATCTGTTTTGTTTGCCATTGTGTGTCCTGTACTGGGTCTAGTGTCTGTCATATAAGAGAGACTGAATAAATATTTACTGACAACCTATAGAATGGGAAAAAATATTCACAAACATTGCATCTGATAAAGGACTAACATTCAGAATCTACAAAGAACTCAAACAATTTAGCAAGGAAAAAAAACATTAAAATGTGGACAAAAGACATGAACAGACATTTTTCAAAAGAAAATATACAAATGGCAACAAACATGAAAAAATGCTCAACATTACTAATTATCAGGGAAATGCAAATTAAACCACAATGAGATACAATTTTATCCCTGTCAGAATGGCTGTTATTAAAAAGTCAAAAAAAAAATTACAGATGCTGGCATGGATTCAATGAAAAGGGAATACTTATACACTATTTCTGGGAATGCAAATTAGTAAAACCTCTATAAAAAACAGTAATGGAGATTCCTCAAAAAACTGAAAGTACCATTCTATCCTGCAATCCCACTACTGGGTGTCTACCCAAAGGAAAAGAAGTCATTATATCAAAAAGACATATGTGCTCATATGTTTATCACAGCACAATTCACAATTCACAACTGCAAAAATACAGAATCAATCTTAGTGCCCATCAACAACTAATGAGTGGATAAAGAAAATGTGGTACATATATATACACATACATACACACACACACACATACCATGGCATACTACTAAGCCATAAAAATAATAAAATAATGTCTTTCTCAGTAACATGGATGGGACTAGAAGCCATAATCTTAAGTGAAGTATCTCAGGAATGGAAAAACAAATACCTCATGTTCTTACTTCCAAGTGGGAGCTAAGTGATGGGTATACCTGGTCATACAGAGTGGGATAATGGACTTTGGAGACGCAGAAGCAGGAAGAGAGGAATAGCATGAGGTATCAAAAATTACCTATCAGGTACAATGTATACTATTTGGGTGATGGATACATTAAAATCTCTGACTTTACCACTATACAATTCATCTATGTATCAAAAAACCACTTGTACCCTTTAAATCTATTAAGTAAAAAAGTAAAAGAAGCAAACCACACAAGTAAATGACAGTACAATCAATAAAACAGCAGAATTAGGTGCCAAAGCTTTCACATAGTTATGAAAAATACCATAAAACTAACGACTTACTAAAAAAATTGAAATTAAACATATGGAATGATAGAAAGAAAAAACAGCATTCAGAAAGAGACTCAAACAGCTATGCAGAATAGAAATGAGGAAAATAGGACTATTACATTTTTTAAAAGATCATTATTGAAATTTATGGAAATATCGTAGTTACAGAGCCAAATCAGGCATAAATGAAAAAAGGATTAGTGAACAGGAAAATCTGAAAAAAATTACTCAAAATGCAAGCCAGAGGAGGAAATTATGAAGAAGTGTTAAAAGATGTGGAGGAGAGAATGAGAATGTAATACACATGCAATCAGAGTACCAAAAGGACAGAATAGAGAGAAGTTACGTAAAACTATTTTGTGAGATAATGACTGTATTCTAGTACTAATGAAACATAGAGCAAAATAAATAAAAAATCTCACACAGACACATGGTAGGAAACCCAGAAAAGACTAAGAATGCAGGGAATATCTTAGTAGCAGTCAGAGTTAAAAAACAGATCCCAGTCAGGGAGAGACTTACTCTTACTCACAGCTTTCTCCTTTACAGCAAGAAGAATCCTTCAGTGAACTAAAAGGAAACAACTATCCACTGAGATAGCTATTATTAATAAAGCTGTATTTCAAGAACAGAAGTGAAATAAAGCCATTTTATACAGCTTTATACAAATAATAGAAGAAATAAGACTTAATGTTTGATAGATCAGTAGGGTCACTATAGTTTATATAATAATTTTATATTTCAAAATAGCTAGAAAAATTTTTTTTAAAAATAGCTAGAAAGGAATAAATCAAAAGTTTCTAGCATAGAGAAGACTTTTTAGGGTGATGGATATACTAATTACCCTGATTTGAT